>PVJI01012344.1:0-52059 GCA_004026765.1 Micronycteris hirsuta | reverse complement strand
TTTTTTTGAATTCTTATTTCTTCCTTCTGGTCCACACCATTGATTTGAGTCCCAGTTTCCTTCTCTTCCCTATTGGTTCCCTGCACATTTCCCCTCATTTTCTTTAGCATATCCCTCACTTGTTCATCTATTTGCATCCAACTTTCTTCCAATTTTGTGAGCATCCCTGATTACCAGTGTTTTGAACTTTGCATCTGATAGGCTGGCTATCTCTTCGTCCCTTAGTTGTAATATTTCTAGAGCTCTGTTCTGTCCTTTCATTTGGGCCATTTTCCCCCTCCTCAGTGCGCCTGTTACTTTAAGGGGCAGAGACTTAGATGTTCACCAGGGCAGGGCAACCTCCGCCCATGCTGTGTTTTGACAGAGAGGGCGTGGCCTGGGAGGGAACAATGGCCCTTGCTCTGCTCTTCCCGGTTCTCAGTTACTTTTCTCTCAATGCGCTCTCCTGTGTGACTGGGAGTTGCTTCTCCTGCCGCCTCAATCCCCACAGGTGTTTTCTGCTCTGCTCCCCAGCTCCTTCTCCCAGTTTATCTGCACATGCAAGTGAGGGACCGCCCAGTCCACCAGTCTCGGCCCCGCTGTTTCCCGCTGGCTTCTCCGGGTGCACCAGCCGCTTTTTGGTCAGGTGCTCCTGCTGTGAGTCTCTCTGGGCAAACTGATGTCTTGCCATGGGTGCTCTCCACCTGCTCCGCCCCGCTTACCGGTCTGGATGAACTTGTCCTCTCTAACTTCCTGATTGTGGGGCTTCCACTCAGTTCAATTCTCTGTCCATTCTGGTTGTTTATTTTGCTTTTTAAATTGTTTTTCCTCTTTTGGTTATGCAAGGAAGCACAGTGTGTCGTCCACCTATGCCTCCATCTTGGCTAGAAGTCTAGACCTTATCTCTTTTTAACTTTGTTTAAACTTTAATCCACTAGTTTCCCAATTTCTGCTTTTAAATTCACAAGTTTATAAAATTTGTCAGTTTATTAGGTCCACTGTATTTCTAATAATTTTTTATTTTTGTATATTTCAAAATATATATTTAAATGCACAAAGACTCATAAATTATATGCTTTAAGCAGAGTATTATATTGAGTTGACCAAAAAAAGTTCATTTAGTTTTTTTCAGTATGATGGCTCTAGTAGTGCTTAGTTGTCTTTGCCTTCATTCAAAACAATTGTTACAATTGTATTGTGACAGTTGTCCTATCAGTATGCATTTGAAAAAACTTATCCTGCCCTGCTGGTGTGGCTCAGTGGATTAACTACCAGTCTGTGAACCAAAAGATTGCTGGTTGGGTTTCCAGTCAGGGCACATGCCTGAGTTGCAGGCAAGGTCCCCAGTTGGGGGCATGCAAGAGGCAACCAATGGATGTATCTTTCACACATTGATGTTTCTCTCCCTCTCTTTCTCCCTCCCTTCCCTTCTCTCTAAAAATAAATAAAATCTTTAAAAATAAAGTTCTTTAGCCTGGCTGGTGTAGCTCAGTGGATTGAGCGTGGGCTGGGAACCAAGCGGTCCCTGTTTGATTCCCAGTTGGGGCACATGCCTGGGTTGCAGGCCGGGTCCCCAGTGAGGGCCATGTGAGAGGCAACCATACATTGCTCTTTCTCCCCTCCCTTCTCCTCTCTCTGAAAATAAATAAATAAATAAATCTTAAAAAAATTAAAGTTCTTTAAAAACTTATCAAAATTGGTGAATTTTTGTGCAGCCATTTTAATATTGAAGATGGAAGATCTGCAACATTTTCAGCATATTATGCTTTATTTTTTCAAGAAAGGTAAAAACACAATTCAAACACAAAAAAGATTTGTGTAGTGTATGGGGAACATGCTGTGACTGATCGAATGTGTCAAAAATGATCTGCAATTTTTCTTGGTACTATTGACCTTTTCACAAATAAATCTTTGCTGTGGGGCTGTCTTATGCATTCAAAGATGTTTAGCAGCACCCCTGGCCTCTACCCATTAGAAGCCAATAGTGGGAGATAGCTGACATACTCAAAATATCCAAATCAATAACGTTATTGTTGAAAATGAAAAATGTGTCTTTTATTTTACGGAATAAACTAAAAGAGTTTCTGGCCAACCCAACATAATTAATTATGCAATCTCTCCACTTTTCTCCTTTAAATGGTTTTTCTCTTGATTTTTACTTTGTATAATATTAGCATTAAAAATACTGATATTGTCATATCTTTTTTATTTTATTTATTTATTTATTTATTTATTTATTTATTTATTTATTTTATTTTATTTTATTTTTAGAGAGAAGGGAAGGGAGGGAGAAAGAGAGGGAGAGAAACAGCAATGTATGGTTGCCTCTCACATGGCCCTCACGGGGACCTGGCCTGCAACCCAGGCATGTGCCCTGACTGGGAATCAAACCGGGACCGCCTGGTTCCCAGCCTGCGCTCAATCCACTGAGCTACACCAGCCAGGGCATATCTTTTTTTATTTTAATAGCAACCCTGTCATTTAACTCTGCACCCACCCTAAATCTAAGTGTCCCATCTCAAATCTCCACTACCACAAGTCCAAGATTTCTATGAATTCTGGAAGAAGGCAAATTACCTGCACATATTTACTCAGTTGAACCAAAAGCCCTTGTATGTTTTTGAAATCTTGATTGTGGTTATCAAACTTTCCCAAATATGAATTAGAATAGGAAAGCTTATATCCTCATAAAGTTATCAGTTCTACCTGCTGCTGGAGGGGCATTGTGGGGAGCCAAATCAACATTCCTCTGTCGACGACCTAACTCATGCTTTTTTGTATAGTAGAGAAGCAATGTAATGCATAAACTGGGAAAAAGAGGGTGAGTGAATGACCCAGATGCCAAATTATAAACTCCTTCAATGAGGATGACCTTATATTGCACTAGCTTTTCTCACTTCAATCTAACTAAACCAAGGGGGGAAATCCAACTGGTTAATTTTGACAAAATGTGAACATCATGGAAACCCTGAGCAATGAAGATTGAAAAAACAAACAAACAAACAAACAAAGAAAAAAACCTTCACATATCTCTTCATGCTAGCCAGGAATCTAAGCTATGTGAGTAGCTCTCTTACTTTTACTTTACATCAGTCTTAGACCATCTAGAGGGTTTTCATGTAGAGTGCATGCACTAAAGTTTGATAGTCAGTGAAGTATAGGAACAAAAAAAAACACTGGCACACAGCAGATGGTCAATAAATAATTGATCAACAGTCATGTTCACTTACTTCTGAATATCTCCAGTATTTGTTTGTTTGTTTTTACTTTTCTTTTGCAACTTGCTTGTGACTGGATCCGATTTTCTAGAATTCATGGGAGAAGCCAAGACTCTTCCCTCATAGAAATAGTTCTTTAACAAGAAAAAGCACAACAGACATTATTAAAAATAATTTTGTAATAAAATAAGCTATTAATTCAACTAATTAACTCAGAATCCATGACAGAATTTTTCAGAAATTATGCTTACATTTAAACTCTACATACTTTTTGAATAACATTGACCATGTGAAAATCAGAACAAACAAGATTAAGTCCATCCAAGTTGACCTACCTTAATTGCATTTTTACTCTACATTATAGAGCACAAAAGGCATGATGATACTAATATAATTAGCTGGTAATTTCTGTTAATTTTTCTAATGAAAAGAAAAATATAACTACCTTGATGTATAATGGTAAATTCAAAGAGCTGTAGTTATACCTGGAATAAAAGTTATTTTTGCAAAAGTAATTTTTTAAGATTGTATTTATTTATTTATTTATTTTCAGAGAGAGGAGAAGGGAGGGAGAAAGAGCAATGTATGGTTGCCTCTCACATGGCCCTCATTGGGGACCTGGCCCGCAACCCAGTCATGTGCTCCGACTGGGAATCGAACTAGGACCCTCTGGTTCCCAGCCCGCGCTCAATCCACTGAACTATACCAGCCGGGCTGCAAAAGTAATTTAATTTGGGACTTAAGGACATACTAATAAATACCATGAATATTTACTTGCTATAGTCTCATAAGTTTCTTTCTTTCTTTTAAAAAGTTTTTATTAATTTCTTGAGAGAAAGGAAGGGAGAGAGAAAGAAAGGGAAAGAAACATCTATCAATTGCCTCTCGCACATGCCCCAACTGGGGACCAAAATACAACCCAGGTATGTGCCCTGACTGGGATTCGAACTGGTAACCTTTTGCTTTGCGGGATGAGGCCCAACCAACTGAGCCACATTGGTCATGGCATAAGTTTCTTACCACACTATAGGAAAAAATGAATATAACTGGTGGTGGTAGACACTTGGCCTTGGACCATCAAACTTTTAGAAGTAAACAAAAACTTATTCTAAAATATTAATAAATCTACTCTCATAATCCCATGTGAAAACAAGGATTACAACAGTCTCTTTAAAGACAGGTAAAGATTCTCCTCTTTGATATATGGGGTGGGCAAAAGTAGGTTCACAATTGTATGCAAAAGTTTATTCTTACATTATTTATTATTTTATTATTTGTTTATATTATGTAAACCCACTTTGCCCACCCCTGTATTTTCTTTGTTATCCCATTTGTTATTCTATCAGTAAATGTCTTTTATTTCATTTCCTATTGTGTATCTTCATAAAGCTATTCTACTTCAATTTAAAAAAGAAAGTAATTAAAAGGTACATACAATCTAAAACTTGGATATATTACTATGAACAGTATGCCTTTCAGGAAAAAAAAAACAATTCTGGATACACTCCATTGTAGTTAGTATATTTTAACATATTTATTGTTCAAAAGCAGAGTAATTGTTTTTAGAGGCTCTCAAACCTGACTGCACCTCAGACTTCCCTAGATGCCTCTGGGAGTGTTACTCCCTAAGTCCCATCCCCAGAGACTGATTCGATAGATTTGGAATAGGTATGGAAGTTTGTATTTTCAAAGAATTCCCAGGGTGATTCTGCCAGGTACTTTCAAATTGCTAGGTCCCATTGTATTCTTTAGCCTTAAGCATGTGTTTTATCATTCTTTCTTTCATTCATTTTCCCCTAAGCAATGTAATTAAACTATAGCAAGATAATAAAATCCAGGTTTAATATATGAAGATTTAATGTGCCCCCCTGCTCTTTCTCTCTCTCTTTTGGTTTAAAGTAAAAGAGAGTTTATTAGTGAAGCAGTGAGACAGAGTAGCTATTCCACAGAGCAGCCTGTGCTTCACTTTCTGAAAATGATTTCTATCCATACAATGGATTATTATGCTACTCTTTATAGACTATATGTAGCAATACCAAAATATAATCTCTAAGGTATATCAAGTGAAAAAAGCCAAGGAAAACACAGTGTGATTGATAAATCCTTTTTAGGTGACTAAAAGACTCTTAACGGTGCTAACCTTTGGGGAAAGGGACTAATGTAATGAAACAGAATGGGAGGCAGGAAAGGAAGTTTCACTTTTTCACTGAATAGCTTTTCTACATAATTTCAATATACTAATAACATGTAAAAAATTTTAAAAAGTATACTTGGATTAGAGCAAATATGTAACAATATGCAAAAACTGAAAAAATATGCAAAAGTTTTAAGCAGAGCAAATATATCAGAAGTAGTTATGGGTAACACTTCTTTGAACCTTTGAAAATCACATAGTCAAAGCAACAGGAATATTTATACTTCAAAGTTCTCTCCTAAAACTTACAATATTAATGCTTAGCTTTCTTGCCAGTTCCTCATCACTTTTCAGCTGTTCTTCCATCTCTCTTCTCCTTTGTTCTGCCTGTCTTTTTTCTTCTTTCTCCTCCTCTGCCAATAGTTTCTGTATGTATTCTTCACTGGCTTTGTTTTCTTCTTCCTCATTGGCTCGTCGCTCTGCCTCCACCTTAAAAATGATTAAGAGAACAATCCTACTCTGAACTTTTTAGTATACTTGCAATATTTCATAATAAGAACAGTAAAATTTTTTAAAAAATGAACAAATAGCAGGAATTAAAATATCTCAAATGAAGTACAAATCTGGAGAGGCAAATTCCTACAGAAAACTCGAGAAGTCTCTCATGAAGCCTACCCCAATCAACCCAATGAAACCTTAACCAAAAATCTCATCCCACCTTGCCTCAGTCCTCAATCACACTTTCCACTGCACTGTCACACATTTGTGGACTTGTTTCCAGGTAATACTTTTCTTCAGTTAACAGAATGCCATATGCTGACTAACTTAGGCCAGGTTCCTGAACCAAACCCCAGCAAGGGGAATGTAATGATAAAACTGACTCAGACTAATAGAACCTGTCCTGAAGTTTGGAAGAATCCTCAAATACAGTGGGCAGGAGTGGAATGATAGCTGGAGAAACAACCACAATGGTTATTACATGATTTACAAATGAAGAAACAAACAAAGAAAAGCAAATAACTTTCTTAAAACAGTAAGTGGCAGAGTAGAGACTCAAACTCTAATTCTAGGATCTAAGGTCATGTTTATGGTCATTTAAACTACAGTTCTCCTAAAACAAACAAACCAAAAACAAACAAACAAGAACCACTTTAGAATTCCAAAAGATCTGACTCAAGCATAAGTCCTTGATGCAATCCCATGAGAAAGCTGAGGTTTAGAATGGTGCGGCCATCACACTATCAGCCTCAAGATAAAGTCAGCTGACGGGTGTTAGCAAAGATCTGGAGCTAGAGGTCTGGATGAAACCACCCCTGAAGTTCCTACCTCTGGGCTTACAAATAATTATAATTTTCTTATTGTTTAAAATAGTTAGAGTTAGGTTTACTTTTATTTGCAGTCAAAATAGAGCCTGTTCTCACTGCTGTAAGTATTAAACTATACCTTTAAAACCTTTACCTAAGAACACTGCTTAGACAGTATACTGACAATCAAGTTTATTATAATTATTTATGTGGTATTGGTTCTTCCAGACTTGCATGGTCCAATATAGTGGCCACTGGCTACATTACTGAGCACTCGAAATGTGACTAGACCAAGATTTTGAAGACTAAGCAAAAATAATGTAAAATATCATGATTAATTTTATATAATTTCATATAGTTAGTGCCGAATCACATTGTGATATTATAGTTAACATAATTATAATTTTATATAATTAATACTTTTATATTGATAAAATATTTTCGGTATAATGAGTTAAATCAAATATAAATTAAAATTAATTTT
This sequence comes from Micronycteris hirsuta, assembly GCA_004026765.1. Lineage (NCBI taxonomy): Eukaryota > Metazoa > Chordata > Mammalia > Chiroptera > Phyllostomidae > Micronycteris > Micronycteris hirsuta. The sequence goes on along the minus strand of PVJI01012344.1, from coordinate 44,940 downwards.
GTTATTTAGAAAAAATATTTTTTAAATGTGGCTATCAGAAAAATGTAAATTAAATGTAGACTTACACCATCTTTCTATTGGTCAACAGTGCTCTACACTGAGCAAGAGGGTAGGGGATAACAGGGCTCTCCTGATACTAGTGAAGTTCAAAGTCTTCACTATAAGCACTACTTCCTCTTTTCCTCTTTACGTAATTCACAATGAGCTCTATTTTATACTTCCCTCATCTAAACTCATTGTTTTATCCCCCCAAATTTATATGCTGAAGCCCTTATGTCCAATGCAATGGTATTTGGAGGTGGTGCCTTTGGAAAGTAACTGGGTCAAGTCCTCCTGAATGGGATAATGGAATTAAGACCCTGATATGATGAGAAACAAGAAAGATGACCTTTCTCTGTCCCTCTGTCTCCCCACTGTCTCTCTACTCTTGCTCTCTGTCTCCCCGCCCCCACCCCGCTTCCTATTCCCTTCTGCCTCTTACCAGATCTACCAATACATTGGATCTTGGACTTCCCAACCTCCAAAACTGTGAGAAATGTTTATTATTCAAGCCTGCCAGCCTGTGGAATTTGTTACAGTACCCTTAATGGACTAAAAGACCCATAATCTACCACAATTTTTCTGTCCTTTAAGCTCAAAGCTTCAGGGAAATAAAAATGCTTAGGGATATCTATCACATAAGAGCACCAATTATGCATAAATAAATTTAAGCTAGTTTGTAACTATTGTGAACATATGTAAAAAACAGAGCCTTTATAAAATAGATTAAAATTGTTCATATTTCAGTATGTACTATTTATATAAGCACATATAACTATGTAAAATGTGAAACTGAAAAGACAGCAGAGAATTTTTCTAAAAACGAGTAACTATTTAGTTCCTACCTTGCTTTTCTCCTCTTCATATTCTCTTCTCAATTCCCCGGGTTTACTTAACAGATGAACTGGCCGACAGTCATCAACTGTTTCAGATTAAGAAAGAAAATAATTGTAAGAAGCAACACAGAATTTTATGGCTAGCTTTGTCTTCCATTAAAACTATGTTAGTAAGTTCTGGCCAAGATGGAAGCGTAGGTACACACACTTTGCCTCCTTGCACAACCATGAGAACGATTACAACTAACCTTAAAACAAAAAACAACCAGAACTTCCAGAAAATTGAACTGCATGGAAGTCCAACAACCAAGGATTTAAAGAAGAAATATTCACCCAGACAATATGAGGGGCAGAGATGGGGAGCCATAGCGGGGAGGATGTGGTGTGGCAACAGCTAGGCAGCAGTGGGGAGGCAGCAGCAGTGGCAACCAGTGGAACAGGTGGTCCCACATTCACGTTTGACAGATAAAAACCGGGACATCTGGGTAGCCAGCGATCTCAGCCCCAAACCAGACCTCAAAGCCCAAGGTTCCACTGCCAGGAAATAAAGCCTCATTAAGTTCTGGCTGTAAAAACCAGCAGGGGTTGGGACGACGAAAGAAACTGCGGGTCTCTCGGGAGAGTTTGTTTAAAGGGCCCACATAGTCCTAGAATGTACACAAACCAACACAGTCAAGGTTTCAGCACCAGGGCAGCAGCTAGAAGGGTCCCAGTTGCATTTGGGAAGTTGGGGAAGTGATGGGAAATGGGGCAAGATGTGAACAAGCAGCACTGTTCCCTCTCTGACCCCTTCCTCACATACAGTGCCACAAAGCAGTGAAGTGGGTTACCCCACCCTGGTGAATACCTAAGGCTCCTCCCCTTACAATGTAATACGTACATCAGGACAGGGAGTCAAAGCACCTCTACCTAATATGCAGAAAAAAAACACTGGGAGGCTGCCAAATTGAGGAGACAAAGAAATATGGCCCAAGTGAAAGAACAGACTAAAACTGCAGAAAAAGGACTAAGTGAAACAGAGATAGCCAACTTATCAGATGCAGAGTTCATAACACTGGTGATAAGGATGCTCAGAGAACTCACTGAGTACAGCAAACACATAGGGAAGAAATGAAGGCTACACTAAGTGAAATAAAGAAAACTCCACACAGAACCAACAATGAAAGGAAGGAAGCCAGGATTCAAATCAACAATTCAGAACATAAGGAAGAAATAAACAGTCAACCACTACAGAATGAAGAAATAAGAATTCAAAAAAAATGAGGAAAGAAGACGACGACTCTGGGACATCTCCAAATGTACCAACATCTGAACCATAGAGACGCCAGAAGGAGAAAAAGAGGAGCAAGAAATTGAAAACTTATTTGAAAAAATAATGAAAGAAAACTTCCCTAATTTGGCAAAGGAAATAGATATACAAGTCCAGTAAGCACAGAGTCCCAAACAAGTTGGACCCAAAGAGGGCCACAGCAAGACACATCATAATTAAAAGGCCAAAGGTTAAAGATAAAGAGAGAATCTTAAATGCAGCAAAAGAAGTTAGTTACCTACAGGGGAGTTCCCATAAGACTGTTGCTGATTTCTCAAAAGAAACTTCACAGGCTAGAAGGGACTAGCAAGAAGTATTCAAAGTGAAGAAAAGCAAGGAACTACAATGAAGATTACTCTATTCAGCAAAGCTATCACTTAGAATAGAAGGGCAGATAAAATGTTTCCCAGAAAAGGTAAAGATAAAGGAGTTCATCATCCCCAAGCCCTTATTATATGAAATGTTAAAGGGACTTACTTAAGAAAAAGAAGATCAAAACTATGAACAATAAAATAGCAAAAAATACAAATCTGTCAACAATTCAATCTAAAAAACAAAACACACTAAGCAAACAACTTGAACAGGAGCAGAATTATAGAAATGGAAATCACATGGAGGGTTAGCAGCAGGGAGGGGGAAGGGAGAGAATTGGGGAAAGGTACAGGGAATAAGAAGCATAAATGGTAGGTAGAAAATAGACAGGGGGAGGTTAAGAATAGTATAGGAAATGGAGAAGCCAAAGAACTTGTACGCACAACTCATAGACATGAACTAAGGTGGTGGTGGGGGCACTGCTGGAGGGGAGGGGAGTACCTGGTAGAGGGGGGCAAAGGGGAAAGAACTGGGACAACTGTAATAGCAAAATCAATAAAATGTACTTAAAAACTATATTAATATAAAAACAGTTAAAATAAATTATACAATTATTAACAGCTATAGCAGTATCTTCTTTAAGGAGTTCCCTTTTAAAAGAAAAACCAGACATTCAAAATAACACATGAATATGTACACTTAACGCTTTCTCTAGACTCCATTAAAAGAACTGTAAAGGGATAAAAAGAAAGTAATCCTACCCAGCAAAGAGATTAGGGGAAGCATCAATCACTAAACAAAAATCTTAATAAATCTGTAGAAAACAGGAAGCCAATGTAAGAGAGGTGAATGGCGTAGCCGAATACAGGAAAACATAGCCCTTCGGAAGGGAAGGCTATAGCCTAAGCAGGAGGGGATCTGCATTGTATACCTGAAGAGCAGCTCAAGCTCAGAAATACAAGGCATCATATGAGTACAGTGCCGAGTGAATAAGTGCAGGACAGAGAATCCAAAGTTATAAACTGTCAAATTAAGAGTAATTGGCTAGTAGGCATTTCTTCCTGGAAATGTGCATATTCGGAGTTTATTTATTTCTAAAGATTTTATTTATTTATTTTCAGAGAGGAAAGGGGGAGAAATAAAAGGAGAGAAACATCAGTGTGTGGTTGCCTCTCACACATTCCCTACTGGGGACCTGGCCAGTAACCCAGACATGTGCCCTGTGCAGGAATCGAACCAGCGACCCTTTGATTTGCAGGCTGGCACTCAATCCACTGAGCCACACCAGCCAGGCCTCAAAATTAATTTTTTTGAAGAAACTGAATTGTCTGGATAGATCCAGTGCAGCTAATATAAGAGGTTGTGACCCAGAGCAAAGCCCTTTGATATCTGGTAGTTGGAGTGACAAAGCATAATGGCCAAATTTCCATCTGCTTAACCTCAATGCCTGCCAGTCACCAGTGCTTACACATGTACACAGAGCTTTTTTCTAGGGCTTCATTCTTATTTTTATTTATTTATTTTAGGGAGAGGGAGTAAGGAAGGAAGGAAGAGGAAGAGAGGAAGAAGAAGGGAGGGAGGAAGGGAGGGAGAGAAAAAAAGAGAAACATCAATTGCTCTTCTTACTTACGCATACATTGGTTGATTCTTGGACAAGTATGTGGCCTGACAGGGATCAAACTCACAACCTTGGCATATCTGGATGATGCTCTACCAAACTGAACTACCATGCCAGGGCTCAGCACTCTAGGGCCTCATTTTTAAGTATGAAAGCAAAACCAAGGATCACCAGACATTTGAAATAAATCTACAGAATTAAAGAGAAATACTAAGCTACACAAATAGGGGAGAAATCTCCCTGGAGTTAAATCCAAAAAAGGGAAACAACTGCCTATTTAAAGGAACTGCTGTTACTCAACTCAAGGTGACTACCATCAGGAAACTTAGGTCCGTTGTTGCCATTTTCCCCCCATTGTTCATACTTTTATTTACTTATTTTATTACTTTATTGTTCTTCAATTACAGTTGTCTGCATTTTCTCCCCTCCCCTCCTCCCCACCCCCACCTCCCTCCCTTGCTTCCACCCTCCCCCTTGGATTTGTCCATGTGTCCTTTGTAGTAGTTCCTGAAAACCCTTCTCCCCACAATCCCCTCTCCCATCCTCTCTGGCTATTGTTAGATTGTTCTTAATTTCAATGTCTCTGGTTATATTTTGCTTGCTTTTTTCTTTTGTTGCTTATGTTCCAGTTAAAGGCAAGATCATATGGTATTTGTCCCTCACCGCCTGGCTTATTTCACTTAGCACAACACTGTTCATACTTTTTCATCCGTCCTTTCCTAGATAAGTCCCTTTAACATTTCATATAATAAGGGCTTGGTGATGATGAACTCCTTTAATTTGACCTTATCTGAGAAGCACTTTATCTGCCCTTCCATTCTAAATGAGAGTTTAGCTGGATAGAGTATTCTTGGATGTAGGTCCTTGCCTTTTATGACTTGGTATACTTCTCTCCAGCCCCTTCTTGCTTGCAAGGTCTCTTTTGAAAAATCAGCTGACAGTCTTATGGGAACTCCTTTGTAGGGGATTGTCTTCTTTTCTCTTGCTGCTTCTAAGATTCTCTCCTTATTTTTAATCTTTGGTAATGTCATTATGATGTGCCTTGGTGTGTTCCTCCTTGGGTCCAACTTCTTTGGGACTCTCTGAGCTTCCTGGACTTCTTGGAAGTCTGGTTCCTTCACCAGCTTCAGGAAGTTCTCCTTCATTATTTATTCAAATAAGTGTTCAATCCCTTGGTCTTCCTCTTCTCATTCTGGCACCCCTATGACTCGGATGTTGGGACGTTTAAAGATGTCCTGGAGGTTCCTAAGTCTCTCCTCATTTTTTTGAATTCCTGTTTCTTCATTCTTTTCTGGTTGGATGTTTTTTTCTTTCTGCCGGTCCACTCCATTGATCTGAGTCCCAGTTTCCTTCTCACCCCTATTGGTTCCCTGCAGATTTCCCCTCATTTCCTTTATTGTATCCTTTATTTGTTCAACTAATTGCGGCCATCTTTCTTCGAATCCTGTGAGCATCCTGATTACCAGTGTTTTGAACTGTGCATCTGATAGGCTGGCTATCTCTTTGTCACTTAGTTGTATTTTTTCTGGAGCTTTGATCTGTTCTTTCATTTGGGCCATTTTTCCCCCCCTCGGTGTACCTGTTACTTTAAGAGGCGGAGCCTTAGGTGTTCACCAGGGCAGGGCAACCCACGTAGCTATGTTGTGACGCTTCCTGTGGGGGTGGGTCCTAAGAGAACAATGGCTCTTGCTCCGCTCTCCACACTTCTGCCGCTGCCCACAAGCAAGTTGAGCCCTTCTTTGCTGGCTCCAGGGCGGGTGGGTGGGCCTGTGCAGTTCTAAGTCCCTGTGGGTCTCTCCAACGAACTCTCCTGTGAGGCTGGGAGTTCCTCCCGCTGCTGCCTCAACCCCCACAGGTGTTTTCAATTGGTGGTTTGAGGCTTTATTTCCCTGCATTGGTGGGTTTCACAGTCTGCTCCACTCCCCAGCTTTTTCTCCTGGTTTATCTGCACGCAAATGAGGGACTGCCCAGTTCACCAGTCTCGGCCCCGCTGGGTCCAGGGGCGCCCTCTGCGGGCCTCTCTGGGCAGCTGGAGCGTTGCTGGTACCACCCCACAAAGCACCGTCTTGCTGGGCACTCTCTTTCCAGCTCCGCCCAGCTTACTGGTCTGGATGAACCTGTCTTCTTTAATTACTTGGTTGTCAGACTTCCACTCAGTTCAATTTTCTGTCAGATCTGGTTGTTTCTGGTTTTTCTAAATTGTTGTTTTTCCTCTTTTGGTTGTGCAAGGAGGCACAGTTGTGTCTACCTTAACCTCCATCTTGGCTGGAAGTCCTGTTGTTGCCTTTTTTTTTTCCCCCAAGACAATCAATAAATCTATATTTTAATGTAAAACCTCTCAATTTTAAAGGCTGGCACTAAATAGGTCACAGAAAATATACCAACAGGCTTTATAAGGCCTGTATGCCAGCAGTTTACAAATTCTGCAACAGAGGAACTAAAAACAGTGATGTAACTCTATGAAAGTAGGGATAGATAAATTCTTATTTATTTGAGCCATCAAAGAGGAACCATTTGAGACAAAATAGGGAAAATATAGGAGAGGCATTTAAAACCCCTGAAAAAATAGGAAGGGCTAGAGAAAAGTCCAGGAAGAGAGGAGGGACAGTACTTCTATCATAGCACGTCTAACAAAGGATAAAGTATGTGCAGAAGATAGTACAGTATCAGAGGCAATAATTTAGGGACTGGCAAACTTTTCCTTCATAGAGCAAGATAGTAAATACTTTGTTTTGCAGGCTCTGCGGTCTCTGTCACAGTCACTCAACACTGCCACTATAGCACAAAAGCATTCACAAATATAGATGAATGATGTAGTGCCTGTGTTCTATGTTTATCTACAATACAACTTCATTCACAAAAAAAAGATTTGGACCAAATCTGGCCTGTGGACCACTGTTGGACAGCCCCTGCTTTTGTATATTCCTAACTATTAAAGTTCTCAAATAAAATTCTGTCCCTATGTGTGTGTTTGGAGATGGAGGTAGGGGTTAAATAGTAAAGAACTGTAAACAATTGGAAAGGGAAGATTTTAAGTTTCTTTTTATTAAAAAAAATCAAATTTAATAAAGTAAGAATAAAAATAGCTAACATATTAAGAAATGCTTAATAAAAAGACAGCTTTGGTTGGTGCGGTTCAGTGGATTGAGTGCCGGCCTCCAAACAGAAAGGCTGTTGGTTTGATTCCTAGTCAGGGCACATGCCTGGGTTGCAGGCTGGGTCCCCAGTTGGGGGCATGTGAGAGGCAACCAATCAATGTACCTCTCACACATCGATGTTTCTCTCCCTCTCTTTCTCCCTCCCTTCCTCTCTCTTTAAAAATAAATTTAGCCTGGCTGGTATAGCTCAGTGGATTGAGCGCGGGCTGGGAACCAGAGGGTCCCGGTTCGATTCCCAGTCGGGGCACATGCCTGGGTTGCGGGCCAAGTCCCCAGTGGGGGCCACGTGAGAGGCAACCATACATTGTCCTTTCTCCCTCTCTGTCTCCCTCCCTTCCCCTCTCTCTAAAAATAAATAAATAAAATATTTAAAAAAAAAATAAAATAAAAATAAATTTAAAAAATCTTAAAAAAGAAAACAAAAGAAAATCCAAGGAAGGAAAAAAATCTGCAAATCAAACATCTGATAACGGATTAACATGAAGAATATATAAAGAACACCAACAACTTGCCCTGTCTGGTATGGCTCAGTAGATTGAATATCAGCCTGGGAACCAAAGGGTCACTGGTTCGATTCCCAGTCAGGGCACATGCCTGGGTTGCAGGCCAGGTCCCCAGTGGGGGCACATGAGAGACAACTACACATTGATGTTTCTCTCCTCTTTCTCTCTCCCCTCCCATCTCTAAAAATAAATAAATAATCTTAAAAAATAAAAAGAACACCAACAACTCAATAACAAGAGAATAAGAAACTGGGAAACTGGGAAAAGGATTTAAGTAAACATTTCTCCAAAAAGATATACAAATAGCCAACATAGCCAACAAACACATGAAAAGATGCTCAATATCAGTAGTCATCAAGAAAATGCAAATTAAAACTAGGCAGGCACCACTTCATACCCACTAGTATAGCTATTATAAAACAAAAATGAAACAAAATAAGTGCTGACAAGGATGTGGAGAAACTGGAATCCTTATACATTGTCAGTGGTAAGGTTAAAGTGGTACCACTGTTATGAAAACCAGTATGGCGACTGCTCACAAAATTAAAGAATTACTATATGATAGACAATTTCTACTTTTAGGTACATAGCCAAAAGAATTGAAAGCAGGGACTCAAATACTTATACACCAATGTTCATAGCAGCATTATTCATAATAGCCAGAAGGCGGAAGTAACCCAAGTGTCTCAGTGACCCTGACTGGTGTGGCTCAGTGGGTTGAGGCACTGGCCTGCAAAACAAAGGTCGCCAGTTCAATTACTGGTCAGGATACATGGCTGGGTTGCAAGCCAGGTACCCCGCTGGGGGCATGTGAGAGGCAACGAATCGATGTTTTTCTCACACATTGATGTTTCTCTCCCTCTCTTTCTCCCTCCCTTCCCCTCTCTCTAAAAAAGTAAAATCTTTAAACAAAACACATGAATTGATAAACGAAATGGTGTAAGTACATACAATGGAATATTATTCAGTTACAAAAATGGCTGAAATCACAACACATGCAACAACATAGAAACACTTTGAAGGCATTGTGTTGAGTAAAATAGGCCAGATACAAAAGGGCATACTTGCGATGATTCTACTTATGTGAGATACCCAGAGTGGTCAAATTTGCCAGAAAGTAGAATGATGGTGCCAGGGGTTAGAGGAAAGGGAAGTTGAGGACTTATTGTTTAATGGGTAGTTTCAATTGCAGAAGATAAAAAAGTCTAAGACAGATGATGGTGATGATGCTTGCACGCCAATGTGTACTTAATGCCATTTACACTTAAAAATGGTCAATTTTATGTTATATTTATTTTCCTACAATTAAAACTTGAAAAATCATTTTAGCCACACTTTAAAAACAGTTAAGATAATTAAGAATAATAAATACATTTACTATACTAGATATCAAAATATAATTAGAATTAAATTAAGGTGTGTTAGTAACAGTTGATAACTGTTAGTCTAAAAGCCATTAAGAGACAGGTAGTTATTGTGGGGGTTTTACAACTGGAGAAACACCAGGAAGCACTACACTCCCTTTTGGGCCTCCTTTATATTTTCCCCTTTTACTCTGAGCTGTGAATATTTTCTTTCTTTCTTTTTTAAAAATTGATTCTACAGAGAGGTAAGGGAGGGAGAGAGAGGAAGAGAAACATCAATGTGAGAGAGAAATATCAATCAGTTGTCCCGTGCACGCACCCTGACTAGAGATGAAGCCCACAACCCAGGTATGTGCCCTGAATGGGAATCAAACCTGTGACCTTTTGGTTTACAGGACTATGCCCAACCAATTGAGCCACAACGGCCAGGGCCTGAGCTGTGAATACTGTAACCATGTACATAAAGCCAGCTCTTCTGACACAGAGACTATTTGATCAGTTGTTCCCCTGCCCTGTAGTATGATTCTCCATTGGCATTTCCAGGCTCAGGCTCTGATGGACCAAATAAAAATGTTATGTTTTATAAAAAAAAAGAGAGAGAGAGATGTAGTTAAAAAAAATAAAAAGGCCCAAAAGCTCTGGAAAATAAGCATATGACCAGGGAACTGTATACAATGTGGATGTATCATTTGCCAAGCACTATAGTTTTTGTAATTGGCAATCTCTGGGGAGAAAAGAGTTGATGTCTACCTCATACAGTACTCAAATCTCAGCTGAATTTGAAAAATTTGTGATGGAAACAAACCATAAATAACCATGAAGAAAAAACAAGAGATAATCTGAGATCTTAGGATAAGGGTAGACTTCCTGAGTAACAGAAATCATCCCAAAACAATAAAAACCTCTACATGAAGACAAATCATAGTTAAAAACAAACAACACACTGGGAGAAGTTATTTACAAAATACATAAATCAACAGAGAATTAATGTTCAGTCCTGGATGGTGTGGTTCAGTGTACTGAGTGCTGGCCTGCGAACCAAAGGGTTGCTGGTTCAATTCCCAGTCAGGGCACATGCCTGGGTTGTAGGCCATGTCCCCAGTAGAGGGCACACCTGAGGCAACCACACATTGATGTTCCTCTCCCTCTCTTCCTCCCTTCCCCCCTCTTTAAAAATAAATAAATAAATAAAATCTTTAAAAAAAGAGAGAGAGAATTAATGTTTAGGATATAACAAGATTTTCTACAGATCAATTAAGAAAGCACACTACAATAATGGGCAAAAGAAAGGAACATGCAATTTACAGAAGATGCTTAGCTACTCTATAGTGAGCTGGGAACTGTAATTTTTTAAAAATATGTAACTTCTGAGATTTTTTGAAGTTTACTTATTTGTACAAAAGGTAAATCTAAGCTAAGATCAGTAACTTTTTCAACCAGAGACACAACAAATTAAAATTGTCTTTTATATGCCTCTTACATTCTAGGCGCAGCAATTATTTGCTACTTTTTTTTTTTTTTTTTTTACTATTAATTGGTGTTCAGTTACAGTTGTCCTCATTTTCTCCCCCATTATTCTCACCCACCCTACCCTCCCTTATCTTCCATTCAATCCCAGGCCCCACTGACTTTGTCCATGTGTCCTTTATGCATGTTCCTTGACTCTTCCCCTTCCTTCCCCCACTGTCCCCTACTCCCTCCCCTCTGGTCACTGTCAGTTTGTTCTTTATTTCCATGTCTCTGTTTCTATTTTGCTCGCATGTTTGTTTTGTTGATTAGGTTCTACTTATCATTGAGATCATATGGTATTTGTCTTTCACTGCCTGGGTTATTTCACTTAGCATAATGCTCTCCAGTTCCATCCATGCTGTCACAAATAGTAGGAGTTCCTTCTTTCTGTTGCGTAGTATTCCATTGTGTAAATGTACCATAGTTTTTTGATCCACTCATTTACTGATGGGCATTTAGGCTGTTTCCAGCACTTGGCTATTGTGAATTGTGCTGCTATGAACATTGGGGTGCATAGGTTCTTCTGAATTGGTGTTTCAGTGTTCTTAGGGTATAATCCCAGCAGTGGAATTGCCGGGTCAAAAGGCAGTTCCATTTTTAGTTTTTTGAGGAAATTCCATACAGTTTTCCACAGGGGTTACAATTTCTAAGTGTATGAGAAATGTGAAAACATCAGTTTTATACACTAAATGCCATTGTGACAGCCAACTTTTGAGATCCACTGAAAACAACTTTCAACACTGCTCAGTTTTGGGTAACTCTAAGACTTCTATTGCAACTCTCTTAAATTAAATGTTTCTACAGTACTTAATATGGCTTTCTTATAATGACTGTTCTTCCTAGGCAGGAAGAAGTCATTCAAAAAGCCCTGGCTGATGTGGCTCAGTGGAATGAGTGCTGGCCTGCAAACCAAAAGGTCACTGGTTCGATTCCTGGTCAGGACACATGCCAGGGTTGCAAGCCAGGTAGTGAGTTGGGGGCATGTAAGATGCAGCTGATATTGTTTTGCGCTTTTTTTCCCTCATACATTAAGGTTTCTCTCCCTCTTTTTCTCCCTCCCTTTCCCTCTCTCTGAAAATAAATAAAATCTTTTCTTTTTAAAGAATTCATTAAAAGGAATTTATTCCCATACTTTTTAGTTTATTCTGAAGGAAAAACCCAATTAAAGAATCCAGTGTCCAATACTGGACCAAAAATAAAAATAATAATACCTAACTTAAACTTGAATTAAGCTGTTTATAAAATTACTCTTCCATTCTTTGGTTATAGGATAATCCATGGATACCATAATCCAGGGGTGCTCACGTCCAAAATGGCGTAGAGCAATGCATACAGTCAGCCCTTCACATCCACCAATTCCCAGCTGCAACTGAAACAGTACAGGTGTTACTGAAAAAAATCAGTGCATTAAGTGGACCCACGTGGTTTTAACCTCTGTTGTTCAAGGAGCAACCGTAAATTGTTGTTGGGATTAAAAAATACACCTTTGGAAAATGATCTGGTAGTTTCTTATAGAACCAAACATACACCTACTCTATGACTGAGCAATTCCACTCGATACTTACACAAGAAAAAATGAAAACATATGACCACAGAAAACCTGTACAACAATCTTCACAGCTGAAAACTGCTGAGGCGCCATCAATTGCAGAGCAGCCAACAAAGTATAATACAGTCAAACAGTAAAATGATACTCAAAATTAAGAAATAAACTAGTACCCTGCCCTGGCTGGGTGGCTCAGTTGGTTGGAGCTTCATCCTGTGCACCAAAAGGTTGTAGGTTCAATTCCTAGTCAGTGCACATGCCTACGTTGTGGATTTGATCCCTGATCGGAGCATGTACAGGAGGTAACCAATCGATGTTTCTTTCCCTTCCCTTCTCTCTCAAATCAATAAAAATGTATCTTCTGATGAGGATTTAAAAAAAAAACAACCAACCAGTAATACCCAAAACATAAGGATGAATCTTAAACTTTATACTGACTAAAAGAACCTTGCAGAAAATCACACACACTGCCCTCACATCCCTGGCTCGGTGGCCCTGACTGCTGTGGTTCGGTTGGGCATCAACCTATAAATGGAAAGGTCGCTGGTTTGAGTCCTGGTCAAGGCAATGCCTGGGTTGCAGGCCAGGTCCTTGGTTGGGGGTGTGCAAGAGGCAACTGATCAGTGTTTCTCTCCCTCTCTGCCTCCCTCTCTTCTCCTCTAAAAACAAATAGAATATTTAAAAAAAAAAAAAAAAAAAACCACACTGCACAACTACTGTAAGTCCTAACTCCCCTGCACCTAAGATTGTGACCTTACTTGGAAACAGGGTTGTTGTAGATGTAATTAAGTTGAAGTCATACTGGAGTAGGGTGGGCTTAATTCAGTGTCACTGGTAGCCTCATAAGAAAGAAGCACAGAGAGGAGATGGAAGAAATGGCCATGTAAAACAGAGACACACTGAAAGAAGGCCATGTGATTTGAAGGCAGAGACTGGAGTTATGAAGCTGCAAGCTAGGAAACACCATGGACTGTCAACAACACCCAGAAGCTAAGAGAAAGGTGTGGAACAGATTCTCCCCTAGACTCTTCAAGAGAACATGTCCCTCACACAGATGGCCAATAGACATATGAAAAGATGCTCAATGTCACTAATTGTAAGAGAAATGCAAATTAAAACCACAAAGAGATATCACCACACACCTGTTAGAATGACTGCCAACAAATTCACAAACAAGCATTGGCAAGGCTGTGGAGAAAAGGGAAGCTTTGTGCACTGTTAGTTGGAATGCAGCTGGTGCAGCCACTGTGGAAAACAGTATGGAGGCTCCTCAAAAACTTAAAAATGGAGGCTTTATGATGAAGCGATTCCACTTCTAATCTGAAAGAATATATGCGCCCCTATGTTCGCTGCATCGTTATACAATAGCAAAGCTCTGGAAGCAACCCAAGTGTCCATCAATAGATGAATGGATAAAAAAGCTTGGTACATTCATACAATGGAATGTTATTCAGCCATAGAAAAGAATAAAATCTTACCATGTGTAACAGCATTGATGGACCTGGAGGGTATTATGCTAAGGGAAGGAAGTCAGTCAGAGACGCATAAATACCATCTGATTTCACTCCTATGCAGACTCTAAAGAACAATATAAGTGAACAAACACAACAGAAACAGACTCAGATACGAAGATCAGACTGAACTGACGGTTGCCAGAGGGAAGGGGACTTGAAGGAAAGGTGAAGAGACTGAAAAGTATATATTGGTAGTTACAAAATAGTCATGGGGATGTAAAGGCAGCAGAGAAAATAATAGTCGATAATAGTAATAACTATATATGGTACTAGGTGGGTACTGAAAATATTACGGAGAACACTTCGTAAAGTATGATGGTCTAACCACTATGCTGTTCACCTGAAACTAATACAAAATAATACTGAATGTAAACTGTAATTGAAAAAAAATTTTTTTTTTAATTAAAGGGAACATGTCCCTACTGAAACCCTGATTTTGGACTTTTAGACTCCAGATTTATAAGAAAATAATTTTGTATAAACAGCTACCTAGTTTGTGGCACTTTGTTATGTCAAGCCCAGGAAACTCACAGAATTCCACTTATATTGCAATATGAAATTCTACCACAAAACTATGGTGGGAAAGAAAGAGAAACAGTGGCTGACTTTTGGCGTGTGGGAGTAGGAATTGACATGAAGGGACATGAGGGAATTTTCAGGGGTGATGGTTCTGCATTATAGAAATTTGTGTTACAAAGGGTTATATATGTGAACACTCACTGAAGGTACAATGAAGATTTGTGCATCTCATTATATGTGGATCTTATAGTAAAAGAAAAAATTATAATCTAGTAATAATATCTAATAATATATATACTTATATGTTTAAGGGAAAGTAAAAGAAATGAAATAAGACTAATGGATAGATGAAGAGCTATGTGGCACAGCAAGTATAGTAAAATGTTAGTAGTCACTATTTAATGGATATGGAATTTCAGTTGGGAAGATGAAAAATTGTGGAGAGAGATGGTGGTGATGGTTACACACCAACGTAAATGTACTTAATGCCACTGAACTGTACTTAAAAATGGGTGAAATGGTAAATTTATGTATAATTTACCACAATTAAAAAAACACACTAAGATAAAATTTCACACTTACTAGGATGGTTATGGGGGGGAAAAAGAAAAAGAACAAGTGAAGAAAATGGAATCATTATACATTGCTGGTGAGAATGTAAAATGGTGTAGCCATGTGAAGTTTGGCAGTTCCTCAAAAAGCTAAACATAGAATTACCATATGACCCAGCAATTCAGAACTGAAAACATATTCAAATAATTGCCCAAAAAGGTGTAAACAACCCAAATATCTGCCAGTGGATGAACAGACAGGTAAAATATATCCATAAAATGGCCCTGACCAGTGTGGCTCAGTTAGTTGGGTGTAGTCCCGCAAAGCAAAAGCTCTCCGGTGCAATTCCCAGTCAGGGCACATGCCCGGGTTGCGGGTTGGGTCCTGATCGAGGCACATGTGAGAGGCAATTAATCAATGTTTCTGTCCCTCTTTTTCCCTCCCTTCCCCTCTCTAAAAGTATTTCTTTTTAAAATAAAAGATACAGCATACCAAGATTCGAAACAGCATAATATATATATATATCCATAAAATACTTAGCTCTAAAAAGGAATACAGTATTTTTTTTTAAAGATTTTATTTATGTATTTTCAGAGAGAGGGGAAGCGAGGGAGAAACAGAAACATCGATGTGCGAGAGATACATCAATTGGTTCCCTCTCACACGCCCCCAACTGGGGACCTGGCCCCACAACCCAGGCATGTGCCCTGACTAGGAATCGAACCAGGGACCTTTTGTTGGTTCGCAGGCCTGATATGCACTGAGTCACACCAACCAGGGGAGGAATAAAGTATTTCTACATGCTACAATGTGTGTGAACCTTGGAAACTTTATGCCAAGTGAAAGGAGACAAACATAATAGATCACATATTGTATGTGAATGCAACTATAGAAAATATCTAGAATAAGAAAACTCACAGAGGCAAAGTAGATTAGAAAGGTGGGGGGAGAATGGGGAGTCACTGCTTAATGGTGAAAAAATTGGGGATGATAAAAGTGTTTTGTTAACAGCTGGTGATAAAGATTGCACAACCCTGTGAATGTAATTAATGCCACTGAATTTTACACTTAAAAATGGTTAGAATAATCCCTGGCCGGGAAGCTTAGTTGGTTAGAGTGTTGCCTTGTGATGCCAAGGTTGCGGGCTCAACCCCTGGTCAGGGTACTTATAAGAAATGACCCCTGGCTGGTGTAGCTCAGTGGATTGAGCGCGGGCTGGGAACCACAGGGTCCCGGTTCGATTCCCAGTCAGGGCACATGCCTGGGTTGCGGGCCAGGTCCCCCTGAGGGCCATGTGAGAGGCAACCGTACATTGCTGTTTCTCTCCCTCTCTGTCTCCCTCCCCTCCCTTCTTTCTAAAAATAAATAAAATCTTTAAAAAAAAAAAAAAAAAAGAAAAGAAATGACCACTGAATGTTTAAATAAGTAGAACAATAAATCGATGTTTTTCTCTCCTTGCCCCTCCCTCTCTCTCTCTCTAAAACCAATAGTTAAAAAAAAAATTTTAAATGGTTAAAATAGCAAATTTTGTTATATATTTTACCACAACTTTGTAAATAGAATGTAAAATATTAAAATCATTGAATTGTACTCTTTAAATGGATCAATTGTAGGTGAATAGTTCAATAAAGTACTTTTAATAAAAGATAGCTGTTAAAATTATTAAAATAGCAATTTGCTTTATATATATTTACTACAATAAAAATAATTCCAACAACAACAACAAAAAGGCAAGTACACCTGAGCACAGACACCACACTGAGACAAAAAACATCTGCATAGCTTACTGATCCACAAAAGTGATCTAGATGCTATAGTCAACTGTTCCATTTGGGGCATACTCAATAGCTGCTGAGTCCACACTGTGGAGGGCTTTCAATAAAAACGGCCTCACCAGAGGGAACTGGTCACAGAAAGCTACTTAAGCTCAAAGCATGCCTAAGATAGAGATGTATCAGCAAATAAGTTAGAGAAAGTAATTGAAAGTAAAAGAAATATAACAGGAATCCAGTCCTTTCCCATCTCTGTTGCTGCGCAGTACTACCACTATTGCTTATCTGAACATTTATACAAATCGTAAGAAGAAAGACTCTATGCAAGCAATTCTTTTGAGTTTTCTTTTTTTTTTCCCTTCTTTCATTTTAACCCAACAAACACCAATTGAACACAGCCATCTTGTCATCGATTTGGGGGCCCAAAGAACCCAGCCTCCCTTCCCCCGTCAATAATTTAGACAAATACTAATCGGGCTTTCGATTCCAGCCTTTTTAAAATGGATTAGCAGTAATTCATTTTTAAAAGGACTTCGGTTTTTTGGCTACCAAACATTCTGGGTCTTACTCACCGATTTCTTCTGATTCTTGCCCAGAGGCTCTAACCTTGCATTCCTTTGGATAGTGCTTTTTAATTATCTCCCACAGTTCCTTATTGATGAGAGAATTTCTTCGGGCATGGTACCGCGTCCACGAAGAGACCCGGCGGCGACAGAAAGGACAGCACAAATTCGCCTTTTCCACCGTCAGTTGGAAGCATGCATTGCAGACCGTGTGATTACAAGGCAATGTTACGGGCTCAATCAGGATTTCCATGCAGATCCCGCACTGGCATTCCGACAAGGAAGGGATGGCGTCTTTAGGTACAGCCATTTCAAAATGCTAAAAAGGCATATTCAACATCAACGCCCGAAAGACAAAAAACAGTATTTCTGGCCCAACCAAGGAGAAAGGAAATTAACAGTTTTATGTTTAAATATTACGCCAAGCAGCTATCAGAATTAAGATACTGGAAGCATCAAACACGTCTTGAAGCAAAAGGCGCCCTTGCGGACCAGGTAAACACTACTCTGAAGGCGGTGTGTTTGTCCCTGTTTAAGACAAATGTCCAGTAAGAAAATAAATGAACGTTCCCGTTGTTCCGAGCTATTGTTTCTGCAGCGCAGCTGGTGGGCTCCAGTCTTTGGCACCGCGGGAAGTACACGCCAAGTTTCCCTTCTCCCTCTTACCAGGTGAGGATGTCCCCTTTGCTGCCCAGGCAGCAGCCTCAGGGCCACCGCTTCCACCCGGACTGCTGGCTCCGCTGGCGCAGGGTTTCCGTGTTCCCGGTGCTGTGAGGGCAGCGTACGAAGCCCGGTGCTGCAGCTTTCCGGCGTCTTCTGGAGCTCTGCGGCCACCTCTCCGCCCTGTTCAGGGCTAGCCGAAAAGCTTAATCATCGCGGTGTGCCGTAGCAACCCACCAAGGGCTAGTGACGTCACAATTGCCCGCCGAAACAGGTCCCGCCCTCCAGTGACCGAGACCCAGAACGCTCTGTGGGGCGGGACTTCCCGGGCTTGAGCGCACCATCGATGCACCGCCCGTCGTTGCACCTCCTCCGGAGAGCAACGCCCCTCGTTGCTCCAGTGTCGCAGCGCTTCCTGCTTTAGCTTGGGGACAGTGAACATTCAGAGGTTGCAGAAATCTGGAATCGTTGTCCGTGGACAGAAAAGGGAAACCTCAAAGCAGGGTTTAAAAATTCTTCCCCAAACTACCTGTTTCTGTTAACTTGTAACTAAGTCTCTTAGATTGCTATCCAAAGTTCTGAGATTGATCTCCAAGAAAAGGTTTAGAGAATCAGCAAACTTGGTACAATTTATAGAGACACACTTCCTTTCGTAGCCCCTCCTGTTCTTCTGCCTGCCGCTCAAAGATTGGTTGCTTTAGGATTGCCTTCCCTCTTAAGGACTTGGGAAACAAATCGCAGGGTTGTCTGAGGTTCAGTAGTCATGTGCATCGTATATGATATAGTATTCTGTTATTAAATCAATCTAGAACAATCAAAATTACAAGGAGGCCAAAATAAAATAGTTTAACATTTTATGCATTTTGAAATGTTTTTCCATTTGACATTAAGTTCTTGTACGAACAATTTAGTCTACTGAATTGAGTGCTATGAAAAGTATATTTTGCCTGGGAAATGGAAGATTAAGACTGTGATCCTGCCCTGGCTGGTGTAGCTCAGTGGATTGAGCGCGGGCTGGGAACCAGAGGGTCCCGGTTAGATTCCCAGTCAGGGCACATGCCTGGGTTGCGGGCCAGGTCCCCGTGAGGGCCATGTGAGAGGCAACCATACATTGCTGTTTCTCTCCCTCTCTTTCTCCCTCCCTTCCCTTCTCTCTAAAAATAAATAAAAATAAAATCTTAAAAAAAAAAAAAAAAAGACTGTGATCCTTAGTACTTTAAGAGAACCAAGACTCTGTGGGAGTGGGGGAAAAAAAAGGTTCTATGGAAAGTAAACTCACAGGTGATCTGATCATAAATTCCTAGTGCAGATCATGGGGAGGTAATCCCACCCTAGGCTCTATCTTTCTACTAAAAGGTTTTATCTTTGACCTAAGTAACCAATGTCCGTTGTTCTTGTGTATTTAGGTTAACCCACTTTTGAAATAGATGTAACTACCCTCAAAAGAGCACATAATCTTGTTAACTATCTGAAATTCAATATGTGCCTTGCTTTCTCCCACCTTCATGCAGTCTTCCTTACTGTTCCCTCCTTCATTTCAAATGCATAAAAGAAGCTACAAAACTCTTACTCTCCGGAGCATTTGAAATCTTGCTCCTTGGCATATGTTGTCCATTTGGCTCAAATAAACTCATAAAAATTCTCTGCAGTTTTGGATGTTCTTATGTCGACACCTCATAGAGGCAAAAAGTAGAATGTTGTTTGCCAGGGTCTGGGAGAGCTATTGTTTAATGGATATGGAGTTTCAGTTTTACAAGTTCTAGAGCTGGATGATGGTGATGATTATGAAACTGGACAAGTCTACGTTCATGCTGTCTGTCACTACCAGAACCAGTAAGTAGAGACGAGGATTGAATCTTTATGGGCGCTTTACTCAGGTGCTGGCGATCCGAGAAGATGGCAGGTTATGTACTCTCAAAAACCATTCTCACGTCTCCACCCAACCTTTTTTTATAGGGAGAAGGAAAGAGTAGGTAAGGGGTTTGGAAAAAGATTAATCAGATAAGAGTTGCAGTCCAGTGGCAATATTCCTAGTATTTCTTCATCTGCTAATCAACATTTTTTCATATGTCATGGGCCTTCTCTTCCTGGAACACAGTGGCTCAGATACCATCTTGATCACTTGCAGACCTCCTGGGGCACAAAGGTTGAATTGCTTGCCAACAAGTCCCATAGGTCATGCCAGTTCCTGGAATAACTGCTTTAAATATGCATTAATTAAGCCTATTAACTATGACTGAAGCTAAAATATTTTTTATATACTCTATTAGATTTTTTCTATTACCATTTAGTCCTCTTATACCCCTCATGAAGCTAAAATCTTTAACTCCTGAGTTCCCCTATCATTTACACAACATTATGAATGTATTTAATACCACTGAACTGAACACTTAAAACTTACTGCGGAGACCAGAGTTAGGGGGCTCCTCCTTCTCAGTTCCTGTCTCACTTGTCAGAGATGAATTCAGGCAAGAGACAACATGTATGGTGGAAATAAGATAGCAAGTATATTTATGAAATGCACTTGAGCATGAAGCTGCAAGTGGGTACCTAGCTAGTCTGAGTTCTCTGACTCTTAGAGTTTTAGAGATTTTATGCTTGTGGCCAGCTTCTAGGTTCCCATCCTCTTCCCTTCTCTGGACCTTGTGATCAACATACAGTTCCAAAGGCTTTCTTAGATGGTGGAAATGATAAGACACAGAATTTCAAAGGCTCCCCTTCTCCTGTGCTGTCATGGTTTCTCTTGTTGATTTTCAAAACACTTGGCAATCTTATTTGACCAGGCTCAGGACTACTGACTTAGTGGGTGAGACATGTCTCCTTCCCCCTCCCTGCCGTGGTTTGCTATCTATTCTGCCTAACAAAACTAGCTAAGATGGTAAATTTTATCTGTATTTTATCACAATAAAGAAACCTAGGGGTTGGAAAGAACCAGGCCTGAGTTTTTTGAGGAAATCAACTGTAAAGAGGAAAAGAAAAGAAAATCACTGTGCGTGAAAATAGTCTTTAAAGTTTTTTGCGTTTGCTGAAGTCTTTCAGGTTGGGGAGATGGGTGGTTTCCAGATGGAGCCAAAACAAGGACATGTAGGTCCTTGGTAAGAGAGCTTTGTTTTGTTTTAATCTGGCTTCAAAAACCTTTGGTTGCCATCCAGTTGTCCATAGTATCAATCCATTAGCCCTGAATTAAAGCTCCCTATGATGGTTCCAAACGGCTTTTCCCATGGAATCTTCCATTATTCTTTGAAACATTCAACTATGTTCTATTTGCTGTCATCTTATGCTTTCAGGTCATTGCTTTCTCAATCCATCCTAACTGAGTGGTTTGTGGCCTGCCTGCTTCAAGGATCAACTCAGCACACTTTTTTAGGAAGTATTTCTCCATCACACAGTGATACTCCTCCTCTGAACTCACCCAAATCATATATCCTTTAGTGATAGTGGTTTTTATCATAAACTTATTAAATTTTTGCATTAAAAAACCTTTTTTATCCTCACCCAATGACATTTTTTCATTGCTTTTTAGAGAGAGAGAAAGGGAGGGAGAGAAACATTGATGCAAGAGAGAAGCATCAACTGGTTGCCTCCCGAACACACCCGGATGGGAGATCACTTGTGCCTGGACTGGGGATCATATGTGCCCAGACCTAGGACCAAACCTGCAACCTTCCAGTTATGGGATGATGCTCCAACCAGCTAAGCCACACATGCCAGGGCTATTTTGCATTTTGATTCTATTTTTTAAAATCTTCTGTAATGGATACATTTTATATGCTTCCTCAGATTTCCTTGGCCTTGATTACTTTCTGGACCCACTGTCCCTTGGTCTGCCTGGGGCTGACCAGTTGCATTCCTGGGATCTCTGTCTCCTCCTGCCACTTTTAGACTCCTGTGAAACACTGCACTGAACAGTGCAGGCTCTCACTTTCCAGTGGCGGCTAGGAGGGCTTAAATGCTGCATCCTGGAAGTATGGGGTGTCATTCCCCATGGAGCAAAGCGGCCAGTTGAAAACAGTGGACTGAACAAGCACAACAGAGAAATTTCCTTCTTTTTTCCAAGGCATGGTTTCTTCAAACAGTGTGTCTGAAGAAAGACCAGATTGAAGGGATGTAACTGCCAAGCAACCTGCTATGTTTCTTGTGGCTCATTTTCAGTGAGGCCAGCAAGGTAACATGTCACGTTGTATGACTTCTTATTCTTTCCTTCCTGACATCCTTCCAGAATGTTATCTCATTCTTGCTGTCCTGAATTTTTACCTCCCAAACAAAGGCTCAGCATTTAACCTACAGCACTTAGCACTTGGCATTTGTTCAATAAATATCATAAATATATGGTCAATGTGTGTGAGTTTCCTTTCTAGTATAAATGTGTTACTGTACTATAGAGAAACTGTACATCACATGCAATATATATTAGGTAATTTTTATTGTTTTGTCTTTTAATAGATAATACATTCACATTGTTCAAAATTCAAAATGTACGCATGGACTAACAGTAAAAAGACTTCCTCCTACCTTTGACCCCTTAGCTTCTTAGTTTTCTTCCCTAAGACAACCAGTGTTACCATGTGCTATGTATTTCTCCAGAAGTTTGTGAAGTTTATGGATATATTAGCTCTTATATGTGTATATATGTATTTGTTTTTGTCCCTTTTTACATTTAACAATACATATTGAAAATAAATATTTAAAAATAGCACACCTTTGTGATAACTCCACATCACTCATTATACAATAATAACACAGAGATTCTTCATTTTTAATATGGCTACACAGTATCCATTATATCAATTTATCATAATTTCTCTAATAGTCCCCCAACTTTTCTATAAAAATAAGTCTATAACAAAATTGTATGTACATATTTTTCCCCATTTGCAAGATAAATTACTAGAAGTAGAATAGCTAGGTCATAAGGTAGCAGGTTAGTTTTTGACTGTTGGTATCAACTCTTTCAGGGATAACTTTTGTTCTTCAGAGGCTGTTACTGTTTTCCCCTTCTCAATGAGCTGAACAGCTCTCAGCAAACTATCCTGCAGAGCCTGGTTCTTTACCATGTTGGTGATCATGAAAGTGGCATCCCTTATGTACATTTGTCTCATTTTGGCACTGTAGTGTTCTGCCTTGTTACCGTGTGCAATAAAGAAGGTACAAAGTGCTGTGATATCAACTTCTAGCAGCCCACACTCCTCCAGGACAGACTCCCACACAACTCTAATGCACTCGTTCTTGACTTTTCGTCGAAGGACAGAGGCTAAGGTGGGAAGACCACTCACCAGGTCTGGCAGCTTCTCAAGTACATAAGTGTGCAAGCAGATGAGAACTTCAATGACATAGCTATATACAATATTCAGTTCCATTGACGTGAACCTACAAAAAAGGGAAGAGCTTCTAAAGGAGTAGAACACTTTATGATGTTCAACTATAAAGTTAATTCTATTAGGATAACTCAGAGAAGTACAAATCCACTAGGAGAACCAGCTATTGTATTTTAGAAAATACTTTAGAAACAAGACCTGTGCTAAACTGGGTACCTAAATTCTCTGGCCACCCATAATATAAGTTCCTCAATTGCAGAGGAGTTATATTATCCATTCTGTGTTAGTAAGACTTTGGCAAGCGAGAGACTATGATGGAATGAGTACCGCAGTGCCTGGCATATAAACAGGTGCTCAAATTAATCTTTTTTGAATGAATGAACTTAAGAATATATCATCTCTTCACAGTCCATTGCTGGAACCATATTAAGAAATTCAATTTTAGAATGACTATTGTAAGCTCTCACAATGCCACAGAATTCCACTGATTTCTCATTGCATACTCACTTGAGTGCCAGAACTGCTGTCCATAGCTCATCTTGGGCTGCCTGGCTTGCCAACACCTTGCTATGATGTTCAAATTTTTGTGTCAGGTTATCCTTGGTAAAGTCTAGTTGTTTAAACTGTGCTTTTAAAGCTTGGAGTTTGTGGTCTATTCTATAGGATAAAAGAATCAAGAGTTAGTTTAGGTTAAGATAATGCCTAAAATGAGACTATATTATTTATAAACACTACAATTTGGGTAGCTATTTGCCATTCTCTCTATCCATCATCCTCATTCTTACATTCCTTTTTTAAATCATATTTTATTTTATTTTTAAAATTTTTTATTGTTCAATTATAGTTGTCCCCATTTATCCCCCATTACTCTCCCCTGCCCTACCCACCCCCCACCTCCCACATTCAATCTTCCCCTCCCCCATCATTGTCTTTGTCCATGGGTCCTTTATACATGTTCCTCGACTCTTCCCCTTATTTCCTCTGTTATCCCCCTTCCCCAATGCCTCTGGTTACTGTCAGTTTGTTCTTCATTTCCATGTCTCTGGTTCTATTTTGCTCACTTGTTTATTCTGTTGATTAGGTTCCACTTATAGGTGAGATCATATGATGTTTGTCTTTCATCGTCTAGCTTATTTCACTTAGCATAATGCTCTCCAGTTCCATCCATGCTGTTCTTTTATTACCACATTTTTGAATTGTCTACTTGAATTCATCTGACATGTTTTGTCTATGTAGTGTACATTTTACTTTAAAAAGTATATATATACAAGCATTATTTTGAGTCTCGCAACAACTATAAGAAATGACACAGTCATTTTTACTATTTTACATGTAAAGATATTGATTATCAAAAAGTTTGAGACCTAAGGTCATATAGCTAGCTAGTGCAGGAACCAGTATTTAGTAAGACAGCTTTCTCTACCCTATTCTAACTGTTCAAATCTTAGCCTTCCTTTAAGGATAAACTCAAATTCCATTGCCTGCTTAATGTCCATCCTCCCACCCCCAGCCTTTCTACTAAAGATCTCCACCCTGCTTAGCTCATTCTCGTAAAGACTACCTCTATCACCTGTCACTTTCCAACTCCTGCTTTATTTTTAGAGTTAGCTTTCCATGAACAAAATTGTAAGCTCTTGGAGGGAGGGGTTCAGAGACTATTTCTTAGATATCTTTATACCTGTCTCCCAACACCTAGCAGAGGACTTATACAGGAGTAATAAAATATGTCTTGTATGATTGAAATCTGCAATGTGAGTGAGATGCTGAGCTGAGTAACCAAAGGGGATTTGAGGAGCTCTGAACAGCCCTAATCACGAGAGGGCACAGGTAGCACTGGAATTATGTGTAACTGAACCACAAAGAAACTTGCCCGAAGCCACCCATGTTGTCTTTCATGAAGGAAATGATAAACAAACACGTACCACTTCTCTGAGCTTCTATGTCCCCAGTGACCTGAATACTGTTGTAGTTGCTCAGGTTCTAAGCTTGACCTTTCTCTCAAGGCTAATTCAGCTGCAAGTACCTCTCCTCTCTCTTAAGCTGTAGGCCTGTTTCTTCAACCATGTTTTGTACATTTCTACCTGAATGGGATGTCAAACTAAACTGTCCTAAATAGAACCTACTCACTACCCCCACCACCATCTTCCAAAATTTTGATGGTAGAATGTTCTCACTGCTATTTACATATAGATAAGTCTCTGTATGAAATGTGCATTTTTGTAGAAGTATAAGCCTGCATGACCTAATATGCTGGCAATCTCTGCCTACACATTAAAAACTTTTTTCTGGCATACTGTTTGTATTAACTTTTAGACCATAGGTTATCTCTAGCTTGACCTGTAGAGAAGAGCTCTAGCTGCTCAATCAGTATAAAAGCTTATAACTACAGCAGTTCTTTGGAGTCCTCTCACCAAAAGCCACTCCCAGACCATTCCAAATAAATCCTAAAGAACGTGTCTTCAAATCTGAGTCTGTTTTCTACTATAGTTCCCCAGCTCAGTTAATGACATCACTATCTATTCAATTGTTTGAACTAAAAAGCTCAGAATAATTATTTATTTCCCCTCCCCATTAAGGTCTTTAATCTACCCCTTCTCTCCATTTCCACTAAACCAGTTCATCATCATCTTTCACCTGGACCTAGGATGACAGTAGCCTAGCTGGATCTCTGCCTTCAATTTCTGCCACCTCCAATCTATCCTCCAGAAATATGCTCCCCAAACACACTTCTGATCATGTCCTTCAACTGATTATATACCTTTTATGCCACCCTGACTTGCCCAGTGATATCATTAGAGCCAAGTTGGATCTCCTCAGCAGAAAGCATGATGTCCTTTACCTATGATCCCACCTTCTGCCACTCCTCTTACAGCCTGGTCACCAGTTACTTGAGACATTTATCTGCTGACTGAATATAGTATGCTATTCCAAGCTTCTATGGCTCACATGAACTGTTTCCCCAGCCTAGAGTTCTGTCCATATTTTTCTTCGTCATAAACTTTTACTCACACTTTAAGATCCAGTTTAAATGTCTCTCTATGAAGAGTTCCCCTTCCTAGTGTAAAGGGCAAAATTAATTGCTCCTCTCATCATGTTCTCATAGCCCTTTAGAAACATGACCATTTGGGTCAATTTGGTCAAAATTTTGGTCATTTTTTTTGACAGAAATCACATTTTACTTATTTTTGTATACCTACCATATAGCACATACATTCATTGAATGAAATTATTGCACCTCGGAATAAATTTTTCATTATTAATTTACATATTTTTTTACCTAGAAGATTTAAACCACTTTATTTATCTTTTTTCTTCTTTTTTTTTTCAGAAAGAGAGAGAGAGAAAGAAACATAGATTTGTTGTTCCACTTATTTATGCATTCATTGGTTGATTTTTGTGTGTGCCCTGACCGAGGATCAAACACACAACCTTGGTGTATCTGGACAATGCTCTAACTAATTGAGCTATCTGGCCAGGGCAAGATTTAAACCACTTTAACAGAGATAGAATTCTAATTGGCATTTTTGTAGTTCTTTCTCTATTTTTATTCCTGATACTTCTTCTAATCCATCTTCCCAGAAAAGCAGACCTATGCATGCTCCCTCCCAGTAGCCCTTAGCAACCTTTTCATCGACTTCTTCAAGGATATCAGGGTTGTGGTTTCATTGTTCATCTTCTTAAGACAAAATGAAAGGAAACAAAAGCAAAACAAAAGCCCAACAGAGATTTAAATCCAGAGTTTTCTGCTGACTTCCACTCAGCAACAGGCAGCATCAGCACAAGTATTCAATCTAAATTCTGCCTGAAAGGTCACTCAGTACAAGAAGCTTTTAATAGCTCGTACATCCAAATATAGTTTCAAAGAACTGATCTTGAGAACACAAGTGTCCAAAACACACTATAATATTTGCCTTTGAAAATGAGCCCTAGCACATCAGCATAGCATAACAAACAGATATAATCATGGTTCTATGTATATTCTAGTAAATGTATATACAAATATATAAAGGTAGACATGTAGTAGGATTTAATTTGATGGAAACATTATTCTCAAATTTTAACAACTTAATTCAATTAGCATCTAAATTAGGTTTAAAGGAAGACTCAGACCTTTTATGATGTATTAGATGGACACTAAAAATCTAACCATACTTAGAAATGAATAAATTTTTATTGAGAGCTTCTAGTATTAGATTAGGTATTAGAAATAAAAACCAACACAAAACAGGATTCTTGAATTTAAGGGAGTTAAATTCTAATTGGGGACATAGAACATTACTTGAAAAGAAAATGTGTATAAATGTTGTGTACAGACCATAAAAATAACAGATGAGAGTAGGTGGTCATTATACAATAGGCTGTACTAACAAACTCATAGAAGATTCATGTATTAAAAGTTTCCATGAACTGGAGAGCATTATGCTAAGTGAAGTAAGCCAGGCAGTGAGGGACAAATACCGTATGATCTCACCTTTAACTGGAACATAATCAACAAAAGCAAAAAGCAAGCAAAACTTAACCAGAGACATTGAAATTAAGGACAATCTAACAATAGCCAGGGGGGAGAGGGGAGGGGACAATGGGGAGAAGGGTTTTTAGGAACCGCTATAGAGGACACATGGACAGAACCAAGGGAGGGGGAGGGAGGCAGGGAAGGGAGGTGGGATTGGAGGGGGAGGGGAGGGGAGAGTATGCAGACAACTGTAATTGAACAACAATAAAGTAAAAAAAAAAGTTTCCTTATAAGTATTTTATAGACATCAGCATTTGCAGCTCCTGCTTAACCAAGGAATGACCTGATCACAAGAAACTGGGAAAGCATCAGGGACTCATATTACAACAAGCAGAAATGCTGCCTGCAAGTCTTCCTCACAGATAATCAGCAGAGAAACTGTGGATAGAGCAATGAAACTACCTGATGTTGCATGCAGGAGATAACATTGAAACCACCCAAAAGTAGAGCTGAGAAAATGCACATACCCAGAAATTCCTTAGTTCCCTTTCCATGGTTCCCCTGCATAAACTAGCCAGGACACCTGAGACGGTAACACGGCCCTTGAGACAAGAGTCCCTCTTCTTCCAGGTTGCTGGCACCTGAATAAAACCACTTTTCTTTACATCAGCATCTGCCTCTCAAGTATTGGCTTTAGAAGCAGCCGGCAGCTAGACCTGTATTTGGTTACAGTTTTTGGCAACACAGCCAGGACAATGTGGACCCTAGTAAGGCCCAGATGGCCCCAGCAGGGGTCCTAGCTACTTGAGGGAGGCAAGGATTGCAGGAATTTTCCAGCAGCCGCCAAGAGTTCTTTATTTTAGGGACTCTCTCTGCTATCCCTCTCAAGGCATCAGCCACCTTTAAATACTTTGCTGGTGAAACAGGTTACTGGTGGGTTGATGAGCCCAAACTGGGTAAAGCCCCTTGTGTGCACAACCAGGAGCCCTCAGCCCCACCTTCTGGATTCTTTGAACTGCCTGGGATAGAGCAGCAATCAATAGGTGTCACACAGCAGTAGGCAATGCTTGATGACTAAGAAAAATCCCAGTTCCCTGGTGTGCAATTTAGAGCATGCTTTTGGTGTTCTGGTTTATGGATTTGGGGGGTTTGAATATTTGTTCCATTTGAAAGCTCTCATCTGTTCTGTTTGGAAGGTCTGTGAGAGCTCTTGTCTGTCTTGTCTGTCACCAAACTGAAACTTTGGTTATGGTTGTTCTTTGCTTGCTGTCTTATCTTTTAAGGTCTTGGCTTGCTCTTTGCTGTTTTGGTCACACAAGGAATCCTCTGTCTTTGTCATCTGGGTGTTGTGTCACTTGTAAACATCATTCGCACTAATGTCCCAGTCCTTTGTTTTAGAGGATTTAGTTGGAGAGTACTCATTTGTTTGAAGTTTGTCTTGGCTTCAGATGTTGTTTTTGTTTCTGTTTTGAAATGGTCAGCTTGGTCTCAATTCCATCAGAAAATTCATTAGGTCGCATTTTAGCTGACTGGGCAATTTACAGCTATAAGTTAATGACTAATTAGAATTGTTTTGCCAAAGTTCCAGTAAATGGGATAAGATCTCTTATGTGTAAGCTCTCATGTTATTACATCATAAGGATTACATTTAGAAAATATTTAAATTGATGGTTAAAAAGGGGAAAGATTTCATACCCCTCCTAGACAGTAAACTCAGAAAGAAGAAAAATGAGGAGATAAGTCGTTTAAACACTATGAATCCTTCTCCTAGAGGCATGGGTGCTGTGGTGGTCCTGGGAACAATGGGGAAATTACTGCCATCCCCCAATCCTGTGGAAACAACAGGGGTGACTACCCTACGTCAATGTGAAGGGGGAAAAAAACCCAAAATGGACATTTTTAAACAACTAAAGCCAGCTAAGCCTGAACTGACCCGGCCTCTCCTCCAGTCTCCTGAAAGTTGTGAAGGTAAAAAAAGAAGAAAGTCTTGTGTTGTCTACAATTACAAATAATACTGTTTATGTGTATGGTAAAAATATAAGAACTATCAAAAATATTTATTTCAGGATCATGTTGTCTGGAAAAATATTTCCTATTAAAGTTGCTTTAAACTTAGACTTCCGGCCAAGATGGAGATGTAGGAGGACGCACTATGCCTCCTTACACAACCAAAAAAGGAAAAACAACAATTTAAAAACAAAAACAACCAGAACTGACAGAAACTCGAACTGTTTGAAAGTCCAACAACCAAGTAAGCGGGGCAGAGCTGGGGCGGAGAGTGCGCGGGGAGCCAGTGCTTTGTGGAGCAGTGGGGGCAACGCAACAGCTGCCTGGAGAGACCCTTGGTGGGCGCGCTTGGCCAAAATGTCGCCGGCACACTCGGCAAAACCAGCAGCTGGCCGACCCAGACCCAGCAGAGCTGAGGATGGTGGACCCAGGGATCCCTCATCTGCATGCAGATAAACTGGAAGAAAAAGGTGGGGAGCGGAGAAGACTGCGCAACCCACCATCTCGGGAAAATAAAGCCTCAAACCACCAATTGAAAACACCTGTGGGGGTTAAGGTGGCAGCGGGAAGAACCCCCAGCCTCACAGGAGAGTTCAATGGAGAGACCCACAGGGACTTAGAACTACACAAGCCCACCCACCTGGGAACCAGCACAGACAGGCCCAATTTGCTTGTAGATAGCGGGAGAAGTGACTGAAAGCCGCTAGAGAGGGGAGCAAGCGCCATTGTTTCCTCTCAGGCCCCGCCCCCACAGGCAGCATCACAACACTGCGATGAGGGTTGCACCGCCCTGGTGAACCCCTTAAAGTAACAGGCACACAAAAGAAAGGGAAGGATGGCCCAAATGAAAGAGCAGATCAAAACTCCAGAAAAAATATAACTAAGCCATGAAGAGATAGCCGACCTATCAGATGCACAGTTCAAAACACTGGTAATCAGGACGCTCACACGATTGGTTGAATTTGGTCACAAATTAGATGAAAATATGATGAATATGCTAAGAGAAATGAGGGGAAATGTGCAGGGAACCAATAGTGATGGGAAGGAAACTGGGACTCAACTCAACAGTGTGGACCAGAAGGAAGAAAAAAACATTCAACCAGAAAAGAATGAAAAAACAAGAATTCAAAAAAATGAGGAGAGGATTAGGAACATCCAGGCCATCTTTAAACATCCCAACATCCGAGTCATAGGGTTGCCAGAAGGAGAAGAGGAAGACCAAAGGATTCAAAACTTATTTGAACAAATAATGGAGGAGAACTTCCCCAAGCTAGCAAAGAAATAGACTTCCAGGAAGGCCAGGAAGCTCACAGAGTCTCAAAGAAGTGGGATCCAAAGAGGAACACACCAAGGCACATCATAATGACATTACTCAAGATTAAAAATAAGGAGAGAATCTTAGAAGCAGCAGGAGAAAAGACGACAGTTACCTACAAAGGAATTCCCATAAGACTGTCAGCTGATTTTTCAAAAGAGACCTTGCAGGCAAGAAGGGGCTAGAAAGAAGTATACCAAGTCATGAAAAGCAAGGACTTACATCCAAGAATACTCTACCCAGCAAAACTGTCATTTAGAATGAATGGAAGGGCAGATAAAGTGCTCCTCAGGTAAGGTCAAGTTCAAGGAGTTCATCATCACCCAGCCTTTATTATATGAAATGTTAAAGGGATTTATATAAGGCATGGAGGGATATCAACAGGGGAGTGGGAGGTGGAGAGAGGAGGAAAAAGTACAGAGAATAAGTAGCATAAGTGGTAGGTAGAAAACAGACAGGGGGAGGTTAAGAATAGTATAGAAAATGTAGAAGCCAAAGAACTTATGTGTATGACCCATGGACAAGAACTAAAGGGCGGGGAATGGGGGGGTGCGGGGTGAAGAGGAATAAAGGAGGGAAAATGGGACAACTGTAATAGCATAATCAATAAAATGTGTTTTAAAAAAGCAGAAAAAAGTTGGATAAACTTAATTGTTATATTTTAAAGTTATTAACAAAATATATGTTTATTTCCCTGGTTTGCAGAAACAAGTTCAAGTTACTTACCTCTGTTACATATTTGTCAGGAAAATGACTTGGGTAATAATTAACTTTACAACCACATTAAGTTGTTAAAAACTAATGAATAGGCATAACTAAAATGAAGGACTTTTGATAAAGATTTTCAGTAATAATTACAAATATACCAAAACATAATTTCCAAAGTCTTGGGTGACTTAGAACTTTAGAGTTTTGCTGGATTGAGTGATGAGAATTATTAAATATCTAAATATTTTGAAATAACAGGATACTGAAATATTAACTGATCTGACTTTGCCTATTTGGCTTATTATTGCTGAGAAGCTGAAAAGAGGAGTTGGATATGTTCATAAATATATCTTATACTTTATTTGAAGTATGTCTCTTGAAAATAAGAATGTGTTTGCGCATGGAAAAAACCTGTTTCTAGATGTTATGAAATGTATTCATAAAATTAACAACCTAAATAATTCTACTTAGGTTGGAAAGAAGTAGTATGACTAGTAATTAAAGGTATAAAATATAAAAATATTTGTTGAAGAAAAAGAAGAAAATAATTTGTTCTAAATGTGGTTATTTCTCCTTTTTTAAGTATATTTTATTGATTATGCTATTACAGTTGTCCCATTTCTTTCTCCCATTTAGTCCCCTCTGCCCTGAACACTGCCCCCCACCAGCATTCCCTCACCCCTTAGTTCATGCCCATGGGTCAAACATACAAGTTCTCTGGCTTCTCCATTTCCTACACTATTCTTAACCTCCCTCTGTCTATTTTGTACCTACCATTTATGCTTCTTATTCCGTGTAACTCCTCCCATCATTCTCCCTCTCCCTCTCCCCATTGATAACCCTCCATGTGATCTCCATTTGTGGGATTCTGTTCCTGTTCTAGTTGTTTGCTTAGTTCGAGTTTGTTTTTGTTTTAGGTTCAGTTGTTGATAGTTCTGAGTTCATTGTTATTTTGCTGTTCATATTTTTGATCATCTTCTTTTTCTTTGATAAGTCCCTTTAACATTTCATAGAATAAGGGCTTAGTGATGATGAACTCCTTGAACTTGACCGTATCTGGGAAGCACTTTATCTGACCTTCTATTCTAAATGATAGTTTTGCTGGATAGAGTAACCTTGGATGTAGGTCCTTGCCTTTCATGACTTGGAATACTTCTTTCCAGCCCCTTCTTGCCTGCAAAGTTTCTTTTGAGAAATCAGCTGATAGTCTTATGGGAACTCCTTTGTAGATAACTGTCTCCGTTCCACTTGCTGCTTTTAGGATTCTCTCCTTATCCTTAATCTTGGGTAACTTAATTATGATGTGCCTTGGTGTGTGCTTCCTTGGGTCCAACTTCTTTGGGACTCTCTGGGACTTCTGGGCTTCCTGGAAGTCTATTTCCTTTGTGAGATTGGGGAAGTTCTCTTTCTTTATTTTTTCAGATAAATTTTCAATTTCTTGCTCTTCTTCTTCTCCTTCTAGTACCCCTATGATTTGGATGTTGGAACATTTAAAGTTGTGCTAGAGGTTCCTAAGCCTGTCCTCGTTTTTTTGAATTCTTGTTATTTCATTCTGTTCCAGTTGAATGTTTATTTCTTCCTTCTGGTCCAAATAATTTATTTGAGTCCCAGTTTCCTTCCCTTCACTATTGGTTCTCTATATATTTTTCTTTTATTTCACTTTTTCCCTTTTTTTGGTGTGACCATACTCAACCATTTCTGTGAGCATCCTGATCTCCAGTGTTTTGAACTCTGCATCTGATAGGTTGGCTATCTCTTCATCACTTAGTTCTGTTTTTGGAACTTTGATCTGTTCTTTCGTTTGGGCCATAATTTTTTGTCTCAACACACCTGTTATGTTGTAAGGGAGAGAGCCTTAGGTATTCACCAGGTCAGGGCAACCCACTTCACTGTGTTGTGGCACTGTGTGTGTGGGGGAGCAGTCAGAGAAGGAACAAATGCCACTGGCTCAGCTCTTGGCTGGCTTTCAGTCACTTCCCTCACTACCCACAAGCAAACTGGGCCCTTCTGGTGCTGATACCTGGGTGGGTGGGTTTGTGTGTATTCTAGGACCCTGTGGGTCTCTCCAATGAACTCTCCTCGAGACTGGGAGTTTCTCCTGCCACTGCAACCCCAGAGGTTTTTACAGCCAGAAGTTTTGAGGTTTTCTTTTCCTGTGCTAGAACCCTGGGTTGCACGGTCTGTCTCTCTCCAGTTGTTCCTCCCAGTTTATCTGCACACAAACGTGGGACCGCCCAGTTTGCCAGATGCTGCCTTGCTTGCCCTGGTCTGCCTGCCACAGCTTTGCCTACCCAATCCTCCAGCTGCTCCCTGCCACATGTCCTGTTCTCCCTGGCTGCCCATCTCTGCCCCTCCTACCAGTCTGAATGAATGTTTCTTCTTTAACTCCTTGGTTGTCAGACTTCCATATGGTTTGATTTTCTGGCAGTTCTGGTTGTTTTTGTTTTTAAATTTGTCGTTCCCCTTCTTTTGGTTGTGTGAGGAGGCAAAGTGTATCTACCTTCACCTCCATCTTGGCTGGCAATCTAAAGTTGGTTATTTCTGAATGAGTTAAAAAGGAGCAAGCTAAAAGGGACTATGTAAATTGTTAAAAAATTATGTAAGTCATAGGGTTTATGTACATTGCACAGAGTCTCTGCAAATTTAAGGTTTAGAAAGAGAGATCTGAAGAGGAAATTATATAGTTAAGCTGAATAATGGATTTAATTAGATGAATGAATCTATATCAAAAGTAAGCTAACACAGAATTTGTTTGGTTCTTCAGTGTTAAAAGGAAAAAAGTTTTTCCTGTATATGCCTAGAGAATAAAAATTCTATTTAAAAAAGTTATATGGTATTGTGTAAGAACTAAAGTTTTGCTAGCATGTATTTATATTTGAAAGCTTTATTGTCACTTTGGGTAAATAATTTAATATTGTTTCATAATAATATATCATCTTTTGATTAACCTCACCATGCTTTAAATTTTAAGAGATTTTTCTTGACCAAAAATTGGCTTTGGGTCACTCCATTGGATCCCTGGTATGTCACAGGAATTTGCTCTTTCTCCTTAGGAAGAAATTTTGAACAAATTAGGCCTATTTGATATGCATAAAATGCATGGGAAGATTTTTTAAATAAAGAAATAGTAACTATATTCTATTAGGATACACATATTTTTATTATTAAAGTGGATATTCTAGCGATTATATAAAAATCTCCAGGACTTCCGGCCAAGATGGAGGCATAGGTGTACACACTGTGCCTCCACTCACAACCAAAGAGGAAAAACAACAAGTTAAAAAGCAAAACAAACAACCAGAACGGACAGAGAATTGAACTGAGTGGAAGTCCAACAGCCACGAAGTTAGAGAGGACACATTCATCCAGACTGGTAAGCGGGGCAGAGGTGGGCGGAGAGTGCAAGCAGCGAGATGGCAATTTGCCCAGAGAGACTCACTGCAGGCGTTCCTGGCCAAAACGTGGCCAAGCCACTCAGCAAAGCCAGCAGTGGACACACCGGAGAAGCCCGTGGGAACCAGTGGGGCAGAGACTGGTGGAAAAGGCAGTCCCTCTTTTGCACACAGATAGACCTGGAGAAGGAGCTGGGGAGCGGAGCAGACCACTCAGCCCACCATAGTAACCCACCATCGTGCGGGGGTGGGGGGGCCCGGACCACCTGTTGAAAGCACCTGAGGGGGTTGAGGCAGCTGCAGGAGCAGCTCCCAGCCTCACAGGAGAACTTATTGGTGTGAGGGTGATTGGGAGCCAGTGGTAAATAGAGCAAGTGCCATTGTTCCCTCCCAGGCCCCCCTCCCCAAAGGAAACGTCACAACCCAGCATTGTCGAACACCTAAGGCTCCGCCCCTTAAAATAATAGGCGCACCGAGGGGGGGAAAAATGGCGCAAATAAAAGAACAGAACAGAGCTCCAGAAAAATTACAACTAAGGGATGAGGAGATAGCCAACCTATCAGATGCACAGTTCAAAACACTGGTAATCAGGATGCTCACAAAACTGGAAGAAAGTTGGACACAAATAAATGAACAAATGAAGGAAATGCTAAAGAAAACGAGGGGAAATGTGCAGGGAACCAATAGGGAAGAGAAGGAAACTGGGACTCAAATCAACGGTGTAGACCCGAAGGAAGAAACAAGAA
Source organism: Micronycteris hirsuta (assembly GCA_004026765.1). Classification (NCBI taxonomy): domain Eukaryota; kingdom Metazoa; phylum Chordata; class Mammalia; order Chiroptera; family Phyllostomidae; genus Micronycteris; species Micronycteris hirsuta. The sequence continues at coordinate 9,230 of PVJI01012344.1, read as the reverse complement.
TTCAAAAAAATGAGGAGAAGCTTAGGAACCTCCAAGACATCTGTAAATGGCCCAACATCCAGATCATAGGGATGCCAGAAGGAGAAGAGGAAGACCAAGAAATTGAACATTTATTTGAACAGATAATGAAGGAGAATTTCCCCAATCTGGCAAAGGAAATAGACTTCCAGGAAGGCCAGGAAGCTCACAGAGTCTCAAAGAAGTGGGACCCAAAGAGGAATACATGAAGGCACATCATAATTACGTTACCCAAGATTAAAAATAAGGAGAGAATCTTAGAAGCAGCAAGAGAAAAGGAGACAGTTACCTGCAAAGGAATTTCCATAAGACTGTCGGCTGATTTCTCAAAAGAAACCTTCCAAGCAAGAAGGGGCTGGAGAGAAATATACCAAATCATGAAAAGCAAAGACCTATATCCAAGAATACTCTATCCAGCAAAACTTTCATTTAGAATGGAAGGGCAGATAAAGTGCTTCCCAGATAAGGTCAAATTCAAGAAGTTTTCATCACCACCCAGCCTTTATTATATGAAATGTTAAAGGGATTTATCTAAGACATGGAGGGTTATCAACAGGGTAGTGGGAAGGGGAGAGAAGGGGAAAAAGTACAGAGAATAAGTAGCATAAGCGGTAGGTAGAAAACAGGCAAGGGGAGGTTAAGAATAGTATAGGAAATATAGAAGCCAAAGAACTTATGTGTATGACCCATAGACAAAAACTAAAGAGTGGAGAAGAGGCGGGGGGGGGGGTATGTGGGGCGGAGGAGGATAAAGGGGAATAAACTGTAATAGCATAATCAATAAAATATATTTAAGAAAAAAAAATCTCCAAGAATCTATGACGTCCTGATATACCTCCATTTTTAATTTTAAATTCTTATCTTAAAATGTTGTTACAGAAAAGCAAATTCCTTTGTAAATTGCATTTATAATCAGATCTATACCCACATCATTTACAAATGTGTTACATCTTCAGAAAGATCCTTGGGAAGGATTCTGATTTATTTTAAATTACATGTCTCTAAGAATAATTTTCATATCATATTTTTGAACTGGATGAAGATTACTAGAACTCTATGGAATAACTGGATCTATAGAAATACTGGCAAATACTTAGCATAGAAAAAATTTATTATGTGACAGAATGAACTGAAGATGATTATAGTTTTGTAACTTTGTTGAAAATGTTAATTTTTAACATTTTTGTGTTTGAGACATAAACTTTTTTTCTTAAAGCAATTTAGTAAATTACACTTTCATGAGCAATATTGAGGCATTTATATTTTTCTCCATGATCTCTTTGGAGTTTGCAAATTCTTAGTATTATTATTTCCATGGTAATATGTTTGTTTGCATAAATCCAGTAGGAATCTGATTTCTTCATAACAGGACACAGAAAGTCAGTTTCCAATTGTGGTTTTATTAACCAAGACTTTGACTGGAATATCATGTCTGAGAGAGACATGCCTAGGATGTTCACAGAAAACTTTAAGGAATGAAGATTGACATTGAAGCTGATGAAAGCCCCTTAGAGAAATGCTCTGGTACTTTGCTTATTCATAAGGTTCATGGCAGTCTTTCCAGATAAGGACTAGAGGTGGCTTTCCTAGAAGGTGTCAAGGAAGAATCTGAAGGCATTTTGGGGACCTCGAGAACTTGAGGAACTCACAGAGTTATAGGTATTGCAGGCAGGCAAAGACATATGGCAACTGGATGGCTTGGCTTCTCTGCCCTGTGGGGCTACTTAAAGCTCAATCTGGAGCCCTGGTCAGTGTAGCTCAGTGGATTCAGTGCTGGCCTGCAAACCAAGGGGTTGGCGGTTCAATTCTCACTCAGGGCACATGCTTGAGCTACAGGCCAGGTCCCCAGGAAGGGGACCACACATTGATGTTTCTTTCCCTCTCTTCTTCCTTCCTTTCCCCTCTCTCTAAAAAATAAATAAAAATCTATTTAAAAATGCTTATTTGTTTTTTAAAAAAAGCTCAATCTGGAAATTCTTTATAAGGTTGTAGCAAAGCACATTGAAGAAAGCCTAGTAGCTCAGTGCTCAATGTAAAAAACTCAGTGGGATGCAGGATTTGGCAAGCAGGCCCCACGTACGTGGACAGGTTTTCCCATGGGGAAATCAGGCCTACATTTTTCCTAGAGCCAAGGCTTGCACTCGCTAAAACTCTCTTACCCTAGATTAAAGCAGCAAATGTTGATTGCATGTCTTCAAAGTGGCTTCCTGAAAGTCTGTGATAATCCTCTCAAGTCCAGCCCAATCCCTCTTCCCTTTACATTTGCAAAAATCCTTCTTTGATGTCCTTTCCTTTGTTGTCTATCACCTAATGTAAACCTATGCATAGTAAATGAAGACCATTCTGATGTAACGTACCCCAAAAAACAATAACAGCCTGTATAGGCAGGGGTCAGGACTCTCTCTCTGACTCAGAGAGGGGCCATGTAGTCCCCACGTTTTTTCCCCAAGATTTACATGTGCATTATTTACAAATCGGCCACAGCATATGGATTCTGCAGGACAAGATCCGCGACAAGGATCCAGGGATAGAACTGTTCCCTCCTAAGATCTACAAGCAAGTGAGTAAAACTGGGCAATGGGACTACAGTGTGAGCAAGCAATGTTTACTCAAATGGTCTGAGATCTTCCCGGAGAAATTTCAAACAACAATGAATATTTCTTTAGATGTATTCTAGTACCCTGTTGGGGAATAACTGCACATCAGCATGTACTTTGGAATCTCTCCAAGACTTTTATCATTATAGCCAATGAAACTGCCATGTCAATTGCTAATATTCAGAAATCACTGGACTCTCTAGCTAAAGTTGTCTTAGGTAATTGAATTGCCTTAGCCTACGTACAAGCAGAACAAGGAGGAGTTTACATGGCCATCAAGTTCTTTTCTTGTACTTACATTGACACCTCACCTCAGGAGGAAATAAACATCTACATGATGTCGCATGCAGGAGATAACATTGAAATCACCCAAGAGCAGAGCTGAGAAACTATACATCACCAGAAATTCCTTAGTTCCCCTCTTCCCATGGTTCCCTTACACAAACTAGCCAGGACACCTGAGATGGTAAGATGGCCTTTGAGATGAGTTTCCCCTATCTTCCAGGATGCTGGCGCCTGAATAAAACCACTTTCCTTTACATCAACATCTGCCTCTCAAGTATTGGCCTTCAAAGCAGTAGGGAGCCAGATCGGCATTTCGTTACCCTAAGAGGGTACATTTTAAACATTCTCATGACACAGAAAAAAATTTTAGCCCTGTGTGGTGATGGATGTTAACTAGGCTTATTGTTTTGATATGTCTCAATATATACTTATATCAAATCATTATGTTGTGCTCCTGAAAATAATATATAGTAGCCCCTATTCCTTACCTGTGGTGCATACTTTTCAAGACTCCCAGTGGATTCCTTGAAACTGTGGGTAGTATTAAACCTCCATACATTATGCGTTCCCTATGCATACATACCTATGATAAATTTTAATTCATAAATTAGGCACACTACAGATTAACACCAATAGCTAAAAATAAAATAGAGCAATTATAAAAATATACTGTAATGAAAGTTATTGTACTGTACTCACCCTCCTTCTTGTGATGATGTAAGAGAAAATGCCTAATGATGCGATAAAGTGAGGAGGAGGATGCAGGCATTGTGACATAGTGCTAGGATACTACAAGGATTGCTTAAACACTAGCATTATGATACTGTGACAGTGGGTCCGGTAACTGAGATACATAGTCACTTCTAAGTGACTAATGGGCAAGGATAAGTTGGACAAAGAGATGACTCACAGCCCAGGTGGGACTCAGTGGGCCAGTGCAAGACAGCTTCAGATTTCATCACACTACTCAGAATGGTAAACAATTTAAAACCTATTAATTTTTTATTTATTAAATTTTCCATTTAATACTTTTGGACCATGGTTGACTGTGGGTAACTAAAACCACAGAAAGTGAAACCATAGGTAAAGGGGGACTACTATAATGTTATATGTTAATTACATCTTAATTTAAAACGGTTCCCCCTTTTGACCATTTTTAAATGTGTAGTTCGGTGACATTAAGTACATTTACACTGTTATCCAGCCATCACCACCATCCATCTCCAGGACTTTTTCATCTTCTCAAACTGAAACTCTCTATCCATTAAACACATTCTCCCTTCTCACATTCTCCCTTCTCTTCAGCCCCTGAAACCACCATTCTACTTTTTGTTTCTATAAATTTGACTACTTTAGCTCCTTGTATAAGTGGAATAGTACAATATTTGTCCTTTTGTGACTGGGAGAAAAATTTTTCTGGTGCTAGAAAGAAACACATGGGAGAAAATGTTCTCTCTTCATCCCTCAATATTGTTGAACCTTTGTGTGATGCCTGGAAAATGCAGCAGCCCTCCTGCTTTGATCACAAGGGGACACAGCTTCAAGAGCAAGCCAGGACAGTAGAGCAGAAAGATGAAAAGAATCTGTCACAATGAAAAATTCCTCAAAAGCTTCACAACAGAAGTTCTTCAAACAAAAACAGAACTACCATATGATCCAAGAATCCCACTTCTGGGTATATACCCAGAGGAAATGAAAACAGAGTATCAAAGAGATGTTTGCTTGCATGATCATTGCAGCATCACAATAGTCAAGGTATGCAAACAACCTAAGTGTTGGAGAAAGAAGGAAATCCTGATGTTTGCCACAACATGGATGAACCTTGATGACCTTGTGCTGCATGGTATCACTTATGTGTGGAATCTAAATAAAAAGTGAAACGCATAGACAGAGTAGAGAAGTGGTTGCCAGAGGCTGGGGAGTGGGGAAAATAGAGGGAGGTCGATAAAAGGTTAAAGAAAAAAAAAAAAAAAACGAAAACCTGCCACTGAATTAACCTCCCCTAGAATTTTTCTATTGTTTGCTTGCTTGTTGTGAGGAATAACAGCTTTGCCTTATTACTATTTTTTGAATTCTTACCCAAGGACATTTTGATTTTTAGAGAGGAAGGGAGAGAGAGAAACAGTGTGGGAGAGAAACATTGATCGTTTGCCTCCTGTACATGCCCAGACCAGGGATCGGGGATTGAGGATTGAACCTGCAACCCTTTGGTCACAGAATGAAGCTCCAACTAACGGAGCCACAATGGCCAGGGCACAACTTTGTCTTATTGATAAAGCCTTTTATAGTTGGAGTTTTTGTCCTTAAGGAATTAACAGTTCAGTAAAAGAGACTTTATAGATCAGGTTCTTCTTGGCTGAGATTTCTTCTAAAGCCCTTTATTTCTCTTGAGCTAACAACAGCTTTCTTATGGGTAGTTCTGTGGCCAGAACTTTGACAAGGAGATAAAACAGAAGGAAAGAATGGGTAGACTGTGATGTTACATAGTATCTCTCCTGAGCTCACTCAGAGTAAGCCATTGGGGGACCATCCCACAGCCCCTAGAAGAACATTTAGAACAGGGCAAAGAGCAAACAATTCTCCTCCACTATCAGACCTTGCCACTCACCAGCTGTTTCCTATAGGATGCATCCTGCCTTTGCAGATCTAATACATGTTCCCTTCCTCCTGTTTTCATTGACTGCCGCTTGTCTCTGTAGACCTAAACAGTACCTGCTTATCTTTCCAACCTTGATTGCCTCTTACATATTTGGCCTTTTGTCTGCCTGATCTTTTGTAATTACTAATCTCTTCTGCCACACTCTTCTTCCTAACCCTCCCTGTCCCTTGTCATATTGCTTTTACAACTTTTAAAATTAAAACTGATGAACTTTATTTTTTGGAGCAGTTTTAGTTTCACAGCCAAATAGAAAGTAGAAGAGTTTTCTCTACCCCTGCCCTTGCACATGCACAAACCACCCCATTATTGACGTCCTGCACCGTAGCGGTGCATTTGTTATCATTAATGAACCTATATTGACACATCTTCCTCACCCAAAGTCCATAGTATACATTAGGGTTCACTGTTGGTGGTGCCCATCTTGTGGGTTTTGACAAAAGTATAGAAACATGTATCTACCATTGTAATATCATACCAACTAGTTTCACTGTCCTTAAAATCCTCTGTGTTCTATCTATTCATCTCTCCCTTTCCTCCAACCTCTGACAAGCACTGACCTTTTATTGTCTCCCTAGTTTTGCCTTTTCCAGAATGATAAGGTTGGAATTATACAGTATGTAGCTTTCCAGATCAGCTTCTTTCACTTAATTGCATTTAAGTTTCCTCCAAGTCTAGTCATGCCTTGATAGCTCATTTCTTTTTAGCATTGAATAATACTCCATTGTTTGGATGTACTACAGTTTCTTTATACATTTACCTACTGAAGGAATCTTGGGTGCTGCCAAGTTTTGGCAATTATAAATAAAACTGCTGTAAATATCTGTGTGCAGGTTTTTGTGTGGACATAAGTTTTCAAACCATTTCAGTAAATACCAAGATCTCAATTGCTGGATCATATGGTAAGAGTAAGTTTATGTTCATAAGAACTAACTGTCTTCCAAAAGTGGCTGAATCATTTGGCATTCCTATCAACAGTGAATGAGAGTTCTTGTTGCTCTGCATCCTTTGTCAGCATTTTATGTTATCTGTGTCTGAGATTTGGGCCATCTTAATATGTGTGTATCTCATTGTTATTTTAATTTGTGACTCCCTAGTGACATATGATGTAGAGCATCTTTTCATATGCTTACTTGCCATCTGTATATCTTCTTTGGTAAAGTGTCTATTCAGGTGTCTTGCCCAATTTCAAATCAGGTTATTTTTTTATTTTTATTTTTTGGTATTTACACATTTATTCATTTATCTACATTAGGTTTAAGTGGTGAAAAGTTAGGACCAGCCTTCCTGAATTTTGTATTAAAATTCTTTTAACGTTTGTCCTAGAAATTTATTATTTAACAAAATATTATTAAGTTCTTATAGTAAGATTGCTCCTCAGGTTTTTTCTTAATATATTTTATTGATTATGCTATTAAAGTTGGCCCATTTCCCACCATTTATTCCCCTCCACCCCACACACCACCCCCCCACCCACATTCCTCGCCTTTAGTTCTTGTCCATGAATCATATGTGTAAGTTCTTTGGCTTCTACATTTCCTATACTATTCTTAACATCCCCCTGTTTCCTACCTATCATTTATGTTACTTATTCTCTGTACCTTTTCCCCCTCTCTCCCCCTCCCACTCCCCTGTTGATAACCATCCTTGTGACCTCCATTTCTGTGGTTCTGTTCCTGTTCTAGTTGTTTGCTTAGTTTGCTTTTGCTTTTGTTTTAGACGTGGTTGTTGACAACTGTGAGTTTGCTGTCATTTTACTGTTCGTATTTTTTATCTTCTTTTTCTTACAAAAATCCCTTCAACATTTCATATAATAAGGGCTTGGTGATATGAACTCCCTGAACTTGACCTTATCTGAGAAGCACTTTACCTGACCTCCCATTCTAAATGAAAGTTTTGCTGGATAGAATAATCTTGGATGCAGGTCCTTGCCTTTCATGACTAGGAATACTTCTTTCCAGCCCCTTCTTACCTATAAGGTCTCTTTCAAGAAATCAGCTGATAGTCTTATGGGAACTCCTTTTTGATAATTGTCTTCTTTTCACTTGCTGCTTCTAAGATTCTTTCCTTATTTTTAATCTTGGGCAATGTAATTATGATGTGCCTTGGTGTGTGCTCCCTTGGGTCCAACTTCTTTGAGACTCTCAGAGCTTCCTGGACTTCCTGGAAGTCTATTTCCTTTGCCAGATTGGGGAAGTTCTCCTCCATTATTTATTCAAATAAGTTTTGAATCCCTTGGTCTTCCTCTTCTCCTTCTGGTACCCTATAATTTGGATGGTGGAACATTTAAAGATGTCCTGGAGGTTCCTAAGCCACTCTCATTTTTTTCGAATTCTTGTTTCTTCATTCTTTTCTTGCTGAATGTTTCTTTCTTCCTCCTGGTCCACACCACTGATTTGAGTCCCAGTTTCCTTCCCATCACTATTGGTTCCCTCTACATTTTCCTTTATTTCACTTAGCATAGCTTTCATTTTTTCATCTAATTTGTGACCAAATTCAACCAATTCTGTGAGTATCCTGATTACCAGTGTTTTGAACTGTGCATCTGATAGGTTGGCTATCTCTTCGTGGCTTAGTTGTATTTTTGCTGGAGCTTTGATCTATTCTTTCATTTGGGCCATTTTTTTTTCTCGGTGCACCTGTTACATATAAGGGGCAGACCCTTAGGTGTTCACCAGGATGGGGCAACCCACATCATTGTGTTGTGACACTGTCTGTGGGGGAGGGGTCCAAGAGGGTGAACAATGACACTTGCTCTGGTCTCTGCCGGCTTTCACTCACTTCCCCTGCTACTCACAAGCAAAGTGGGCCCTTCTGTGCTGATTCCCAGGTGGGTGGGATTGTGTACATTCTAGGACCCTCTGGGTTTCTCCAATGAACTCTCCTGTGAGGCTGGGAGTTACTCCTCCTGCCACCTCAACCCCCTCAGGTGTTTTCAATCAGAGGCTTTGAGTCTTTATTTCCCTGCGTTGGCACCCTGGGTTGCATGGTCTGTCTCACTCCCCAGTTGTTCCTTTATCCACACATGAATGTTCCTTTATCCACCTGCTGCACCATTTGCAGCCCCGCTGGGACCCCCAGCTTCTGCCTTGCTGCGAGCCCTCTCCATCATGCTGCTCGGCTCCACCTCTCCTACCGATCTGGATGAATGTGTCTTCTTTAACTCCTTGGTTGTCGGACTTCCATACAGTTCAATTTTCTCTCAGTTCTCATTGCTGTTTTTTTTTAATTTGTTGTTGTCCTTCTTTTGGTTGTGCGAGGAGGCACAGTGTGTCTATCTATGCCTCCATCTTGGCCGGAAGTCAGGTTATTTTCTTATTGTTGAGTTTTAAGAATTCTTTGTATATTTTGTTAACAGTCTTTTATTGGTTGTCTTTTTCAAAGAATTTCTCCCACAAACTTTTTTTAAAAATATGTTCATTGAGAGAGAGGAAGGAAAAGAGGGACAGAAACATCTACATGAGGCAAAAACTTTGATTAGACTTCTGGCCAAGATGGAAGTGTAGGTAGATACATTTTGCCTCCTTGCACAACCAAAAGAAAAAAAACAACAAATTTAAAAACAAAAAGATATCCAGAACTGCCAGAAAATCGAACTGTATGGAAGTCCAACAACCAAGGAGTTAAAGAAGAAACATTCACCCAGACTGGTAGGAGGGGTGGAGATGGGCAAC
>PVJI01012343.1:5544-52237 GCA_004026765.1 Micronycteris hirsuta | reverse complement strand
GCTGCTGGGGTCTCAGTCCGCTCTGCTCCCGCAGCAGAAGATCTGAACGGTGCATTTTCACAGCTGCCACAGTCCGCCCCTTGCATCACACAGATGCACTTCTCCGTGCAGGTTTGGGGAGCAGCAACTCCATGGGTCCCGTGGACCCCTCTTCCTGAGGGGCAAGTTAGAAGAGGAAGGTTAATGGGACACACTACAGCCCTGGTAGTGGCACTTGGTCTCGGGCACACCACTGGTACTCACTCACACTCTCCTTCCCTCCCTGTAGCTCCCCTCACCCTCAGTGGCTCGCTTTGCGGTGTGAGTCAAGCCATCACTCCTGAAGGTCTGAGTTCCCCAGTGGGTCCTCGTGAGTGATGACAAGTGGGGCCACTCCTGCTTCCAGGCCCACACATTCTTTCTTCAGGGACACAGCACCACAGGGACATCTCTGATGGAATGCATATTCTTTTTTTAAAAAAATATTTATTTATTTTTTTTAGAGAAAGGGAAAGGGAGGGACAAAGAGAGGGAGAGAAACATTGATATGTGAACCCAGGCATGTGCCCTGATTGGGAGTCAGTCAACCTTCTGGTTTGCAGGCCAGCGCTCATTCCACTGAACCACACCAGCCAGGGCTGATGTAATGAGTATTCTTCATCCTGAAGAATGGCACTCCGTGTTTGCATAGTGTTCCCTCTAAGCTGGCACCAGATGCACTTAGAAGGCCCTTCTATTGCATCTGGCTGCTTCTGGTGGTAAGATACATGACACGGCCAGTGGATGCCATGGTCACGGGCCTACTCCTGCACCTCCTTTGTTGTGAAGTGGGGCCCCTGGTTGGATGCTGAGTTGTGTGGGATTCTCCACCTGTGGGTCAGGCAAGTTATGAGACCCCAGCTAGTGATGCTGGCAGGGGCTCCACGGGCAGGAAGGCAAACACTACTTGGAACAGATACTGATCCTTCTGAGGGTGAACCACTGGCCTTCAGGATGGAAGGTGCCCAATGCAGACTTGCCAAAAGGTGGCCGGTTGTCCTCAAAGAATAGTGCCAGATTAAGAGCTCGGCCCTGGTCTCCTTTGCTGATAGTTGGACATTCAAAAGCATCAGCAGCTAAGTCAGCCTTGGTAAGTGGGGGTTCATGCTGTTGGGCACACACAGACTCCATGCTGCCACCATGGCCACTCTGTTCATGTGCCCAATGTACCTTTTGGGGGTTGGCTGATCATGAAGGTTGACTAATGTCACCTGGCTAAGTCATTTTGTCTAATTGGTTGATCAGGACCTCTTCTGCAAGAGATGTTTTCTGGTGGTTAACATGTGACACAAAAATATCGTCCATGACCCCTCCTATATGTCCTTGCATGGACCGGGACTAGCCCTTGCCAGCCAGCCAGGCCATTGGCCACTGTACAGGAATTTGTATACATTTGGGCCATTTCTTCCACGTGAAGTGAATGACCTGGGGCAGGGCTTGCAGTACTGCCCACAGGTAAACTTCTCTCTCCAACGTCTTTCAGGGCCACTGCTGACCGTGGCGGTAAGACAGCCACCACCCATTTTCACCTACACCCACACACAGAGGCAACCCACCTCTGCTCTTTCCAATCAAGCTCCAGCTTTGTTTCTCCTCCTTCTTCAGCTGATTGAATCGGGGCAGATGCCACCCCTTCCCCAGAGCCACATGTCCAAGGTAAAGCTGCAGGGTGACAGGGGGATCTGCTGACAGGGGCTGCTTGCTCAGGCAGCACACTTGGACTCAATCCTGAATGTACCATTTCCATCTCAGAACTGCCTGCTGCTGGGATCCACCTACTTCATGACTCTGTGGACGTGACAGAACCCAGTTCAGAAGGGGCCGCTCTGGAGGAGCAGTTACTTGGTGCACCGCGGCCAAGCATTCTCTCTCTGCCAGATCCAGTCAGATGCCAAAAGGGGCCTGGGATAACTCCGGGAATCAAGTCAAATTAGACCCTATGTCAGAGTCCTCAAAATGACTAGATATTCCCCTTTCCCTATTTCTAGACACCTGAGTAAATGACCAAATGTGTCTTTGGGAAATAGCTGCAAGAATATTTACAATATATATTTTCTGCAGCATTGCAGGGTCCTTCTTCCTAGGAACATACCTCTTCAATCAGTGGGTGCCAGGTCTGAAAATTAGCTCAAGTGTGGGAACTGTGTGAGAGAGTGTGACTTTTGGGGTTTTTTAAAATATTTTTTGTTTATTTTTAGAGAGGGAAGGGGGGTAGAAAGAGAAACATCAATGTGAGGTTGCCTCTTGAGTGCCCTCTACTGGGGACCTGGCACACAACCCAGGCCCGTGCCCTGACTGGGAACTGAACCAGTGACCCTTTGGTTTGCAGGCTGGTGGTCAATCCACCGAGCCACACTGGCCAGAGAAGAATGTGACTTTTTATTGGAGTGACATCCCGCAGCCTCCTGCTCCTCCATTCTGGCCGTTTCCTAGTGTAGATACTATGCAGCACCCTCTTGGGTGTTTATCACTTTTGACCTTGGAGACATCATGCTTTATTAACCATTCATAGGTCCCTTCAGGTCAAGCCTCCTTGACTGCCCCTCTGCCCCTCCCCCTCTGCTGGTCATTCCAAGTAACTGTAGCCTCCTGCTTGTCATTTAAGTGCAACCGCCTGGCCTCTGTCACTCTGGAGCCTCATAATTCCACGGATATCAACAAGCCCAGCTCTCTTATTAGTGTTCGGTTGGCCAAAACGTCTGTTTGGTTTGTTCAATACAATGGCTCTAGTAGTGCTTAGTGGTCTTTAACTTCATTTGAAAAAATTGTTAGGTTGTATTGTGATAGCTGTCGTATCAGCGTGCATTTTTTAAAAAGCTTATCAAAATTGGTAAATTTTTGTGTAGCTATTTTTATATTGTAGATGGAAGAAGATATGTAATGTTTTTGGCATATTATCCTTTATTATTTCAAGAAACATAAAAACACAACTGAAATGCAAAAAATGATTTGTGCAGAGTATGGCGAAGGTGCTGTGACTGATTGAATGTGTCAAAAGAAGTTTGTGAGGTTTCTTGGTAGTATTGACATTTTGGCCAAGTAATTCTATGCTGTGGGGCTATCTTTGCATTGGAAGATGTTTAGCAGCACCCCGGGCCTCTACCCACTAGCAGCCAATAGTGGGAGGTAGCCGACATATTCAAAATATCCAAATCAGTAAAGTTATCTGTGAAAATGAAAAATATGTCTTTTATTTTATGGAAAAAATGTAACAGCCTTTTTGGCCAACCCCATACCTGACTGCCACTTCTACCCTTGAACCTGACAGGCAGGGGAGAGCCGCCACCTAACTTTTTAGCAATGCTGATACCCCTCTGGAGGTCTCCGTGAATGACACATCCTCTAGGTCCCTGTGGGTCCTTTTTCTGAGCTCCTTTAGTCTTTCCTCTACCATTCATCGGGGCAGCTCAAGCATCTCCACTTTGCTCAGATGGGCTTTCATGTCTCTAGGTTTCTAAGAGCCATGCCAGCGGCTGTCCTCATCCTCTGAGCTTTTTATCAGGGTGTTAAGTCCTGTGTCCAAACAAAGTGCCCCCCAAGTCAATGAGTTCTTGCTTTTCTAGCTTCTATTCTTGCTTTCTTGATCAAATTCTCTCAAATTATTGCAATATAGTCCCAAGGTTACTCCCAGTTTCCTGTAGGTACATCCTGGCTACTTCTCACAGCTCCTTTGATATAGGATCTCTTTCCCCTCTATTAAGGCCAGACTATTCCCTTCTAGGTCCTGTTGGGGTTTAATCCTAGTTAGCAGCTTGGGAGCCAGTAGAGGAATTAGGGGCAGCTCCTGAGAGTGCGCCGGCTGCCTTGCAGGAGGGGCGGGGTCTGTGCTATGTCCCCGCCTGGTGAAAGCACTAATGCTACTGACATGGAGTGCCCGCTTGGCAGCCTTGGAAGGCTCGGGGCCTCTGCCAAGCCAGCAGCTGGAGAGGCATCCATCCAGATGTTCCCATACTGTGTTTCAGAGTTCCAGCTTTCTCCAAACAGGTCCCTGATCACAGCATAACTGACTCGCCTTAGCTAAGTATTCAAATGTCTCTGGAGCTCCATGACTTCATCAGACCCTCAGTCAGCTGCTCAACTCTGCCAGTTCTTCCGCTGCAGGAGAGAAGGGCCTCTTTGTAAATTACCGAAGAGCCTCCGTGGTTCTCACACGCATCTTTATTGTTTGGTAGCCCTTTGCAGTGCATCAGGACAACTTGGCAGTAACCAGTCAACCGGTGTTCTTGAAGGTATTGTTGCCCTCATATCACTCAAATGTCTGGGTCCCTGCACCGGCCACTGCATTCCTCTCCACAGGGACATTCTCCCAGGTCACCACTGGAGAAATCTTTAGTAATTGTGCCACCACCTTTTTCCAGGGACCGTCCATGCCTCACATAACACTCGGGGTAGCATCCTCTTTGCTTGCTAGGCTATGAGTAAACCAGTCTCCAAACCCCATCTTCCCTTTCGTTTTCTCAAACCACAGCTGGCACCACAGGGGTAAGTCTGGGTTCTCTGAGAAGCAGAAGCCAAGATGGGATTAAATATGTAAGAAATGTATTAGGGGAACACTTGCCAAGGATAAAGGGGAGGGAGCCAGAATAGGGGCAGGGCAGTGAGGGACAGACAGGAAGAAGAGGCATCAGGCAGGAGAGTCTTGGGCTGCACTCACAAGAACAGTTCGGCCAAGCTGATGGGGAGTCCTTGGGCCCGAGGCACTCCTTAAGGGAGTCCTGCATCTTGCAGGACTGGGCCTGCATCAGTGCCTGCTCCTTGCTCAGTCACTGGCTGGGAGCAGCCTGGGAAGCGTGGTCTCCGAGGAAGTGTGGGGGTGGGTCAGGAGCATCAGCAGCTGGGACCATCAGTCATTCACACTCCCCACAGCAGGAGATCTAAGTGGTGTGTTTTCAAGACCACCACAACAGCCTACTTATATCACTACTGTTTGTGTATTTTGTGAGTCATAGAATAAGGTGGTTGGATCCAACCTCAGAGATGATTTCATCTAATGTCTTCATTTTAAGGATGAAGAAAGAGAGACTCCTAAGTTTTAAATAAGCTCTCCCAAGGCACAGGAATTTGGGATGGGACCGCTGTTCTCTGCTTAAGCCCATTCTGCACATTGCAGCACACTTCACATTCCTGGCCCCAGGCACTAGATGCCAGTGGCCCCCCTCCCCCACCTGGTGACAAGAAAAACTGCCCTCCCCCTTTCTAAAAACTCCCTGGAAGCAGTAGGGTCCCAAGTGCCACTGAGCAGGGTCAAAGCTGTTGTGCAGATGTGACCCCTGTGCAATGCACTTGTGTGACATCAAGTACGCGTACAACGAAAACCGCCCCAGAGAGCCCCACCCATTCCTGCTTCAGAGACTTCTCCGCGTCTTCCTAGCGTGGGTCTTGCATACAGAAGCTCTTTAGACATCCTGGTGAGGAGGGCCACTCGTTGCAGGCAATTCTGATAGTTTAACTGGCCTTCTTGGTATTTTCACCTGAGTAGATGAAAAGGACCTCAAAGCCAAGCTGTTGCCCTGGCTGGTGTAGCTCAGTGGATTGAGCACAGGCCTGCGAAGCAAAGGGTCACTGATTCGATTCCCAGCCAGGGCACATGTCTGGGTTGTGGGCCAGGTCCCCTCTGGGGAGCATGCAAAAGGCAACCACACATTGGTGTTTCTCTCCCTCTCTTTCTCTTTCCCTTAACCTCTCTCTAAAATAAATAATTTTTTTTTAATTTTAAAAATAAATAAATTAATTTTAAAAAAGAAGGCTGTTGCATTTGCGTCCTTTCCCCATACCTCTCCTCTCCGCCACCCCCATTTCTCTCCTAAATAAATGACACTCTCTGCTGCCAGTTGTTCAAGGTAAACACCTGGGAACTTTCGATTCTTTTTTTTTTTTAAGATTTTATTTATTTATTTTCAGAGAGAGGAGAGGGAGGGAGAAAGAGCAATGTATGGTTGCCTCTTACATGGCCCTCACTGGGGACCTGGCCCGCAACCCAGGCATGTGCCCTGACTGGGAATTGAACCGGAACCCTTTGGTTCCCAGCCTGCGCTCAATCCACTGAGCTACACCAGCCGGGCTCGATTCTTTTTTTCTCTTTCTTCCTACATACAATGAACAAACTCAGTTGGCTGTGTCTCCAAAATATAACCAATGTCTCTCTGCTTCCCTCCATGTCCCTGGCTGCCTCCCTTGTCCAAGCCACGGTCTTCTCTCCCCAGCACCACTAGGCCAACCTCCTATGTATTTCCTGCTTCACTTAAGCACAATATGTACAGAATATTTAAACATGTAAACCAGATTACATCGCACACCTATTTTAACTACTACTACCTTTAAAATAAAATCTACACCCTGACCAATATGGCTCAGTTGGCTAGGCATCATCCCAGAGAGTGAAAGTTTGCCAGTTCAATTCCCGGTCACGGCACAGGCCTGGTCAGGGTCCCTGGTTGGGGCACATGCAGGGGGGCGGCCAATCAATGTTTCTCCTTCACATTGGTATTTCTCGTCCTCTCTTTCTCCCTCCCTTCCCCATCTCTCAAATACACACATACATACATAAAATCTACACCCTTTGCAATGCCTTACAAGCACTTCATGGTCTTGTCTTTGCCTACCTCACTGAGCTTGGCTCATACCACTGCCCATTCAGTCAGTCACCAGCTTGGCTGACTCCTGCTCTGTTCCTTAAATAGGCCAAGCCCAGTCCTGAGCACCTCTGCTGTTCACTCAGCCTATAGTATCCCCCAGATCCTCTCTCAACCAGCTCATTAATTCAGGCCCTAGTTCAAACGTCACCTCAGTGAGGCCTTCCCCGACCGCCCAAACAAGAGTTGCCTCCACCCCACCATTATCCTTAACGTATTACCCCATTCTGTCTTCTTCGCGCCATTTACACTGACTTTATTGTGTTCATTGCTTGTCTTCATTAGAGTGTCATTTTCAAAGGAGAAGAGGCTGTGTCTGTTCTGTTCATGGCTGCCCCGCAGCCTGTCACAGCTTGGGTTCTCGAAAACATGCGTTGAACGAATGAATGGCACCTTTAATGTACGTGGTCTCTGTATATCTCATGTCATCGCATGTTTTGACCATCGACGTAGACTTTTGGCTTTCAATACACACCATCCAAACGCGAGAGTCTGTTGTCTCACGCACTGTCAGCTGTCGGTATTGACTTCAGCTCTCTCCTGACAGACAGTCTATGCTGTTTGACAGTGGAACATGTGCAATTTCAAAAGAGGGTTTTTTTTTTTTTTTGCTTTTTCATTTCCTTTTTTTATTACTTTATTGTTTTTTTCAATTACAGTTGTCTGCATCCTCTCCCCTCCCCTCACCCCACCCCCTCTATAACTACCTTACCTCCCTCCTCCCCCTTGGCTCTGTCCATGTGTCCTCTATAGTGGTTCCTGAAACCCTTCTCCCCACAGTCCCCTCCCCCCTCCCCTCTGGCCACTGTCAGACTGTTATTAATTTCAATGTCTCTGGTTATGTTTTGCTTGCTTTTTTCTTTTGTTGATTATGTTCCAGTTAAAGGTGAGATCATATGGTATTTGTCCCTCACCGCCTGACTTACTTCACTTAGCATAATGCTCTCCAGTTCCATCCATGCTGTTGCAAAGGGTATAAGCTCCTTCTTCCTCTCTGCTGCGTAGAATTCCATTGTGTAAATGTACCATAGTTTCCTGATCCACTCATTTGTAGATGGGCACTTAGGTTGTTTCCAGCACTTGGCTATTGTGAATTGTGCTGCTATGAACATTGGAGTGCATAGGTTCTTTTTGTTTGGTGTTGCTGGGCTCCTAGGGTATAATCTCAGCAGTGGAATTGCTGGGTCAAAAGGCAGTTCCATTTTTATTTTTCTGAGGAAGTTCCATACTGTTTTCCACAGTGGCTGCACCAGTCTGCATTCCCACCAACAGTACAGTAGGGTTCCCTTTTCTCCACATCCCCTCCAATAGTTATCTGTTGCTTTGTTGATGATGGCCATTCTGACTGGTGTGAGGTGATATCTCATCGTGGTTTTAATTTGCATCTCTCTGATGGCTAATGATGTTGAGCATCTTTTCATATGTCTCTGGGCCATCTGTATGTCCTCTTTCGAGAAGCGTCTGTTCATGTCTTTTGCCCATTTTTTAATTGGGTTTTTTGTCTTCTTGGAGTGGAGTCGTATGAGTTCTTTATGTATTTTGGAGATCAGACCCTTGTCTGAGGTCTCATTGGCAAATATGTTTTCCCATACGGTTGGTTCTCTTTTTATTTTAATACTGTTTTCTTTAGTCCCACAGAAGCGCTTTATTTTGATGAGGTCCCATTTGTTTCTTCTTTCCTTTATGTCCCTAGCTCTAGGGGACATGTCATTGAAGATGTTGCTGCGTAGAATGTCTGAGATTTTCCTACCGATGTTTTCCTCTAGGACTTTTATGGTGTCACAACTTATATTTAAGTCTTTTATCCACCTTGAATTTATTTTTGTGTCTGGTATAAGTTGGTGCTCAAGTTTCAAAAGAGGATTTTTTAATAAACAAACAAGTGAGAGCCCCCTTGCCCTCTGATAACTACTATTCTAATTTTATTGGACCGAAGGCTGATAATTCTCTGTTAGTCCCTAAGTTCAGGAAGTGCCTTCTCTCCTACATCACATTTCTGCAAGCTGCCATCTCAACAGAGAATCATGTTCTCTGAGAAAACAATTCAGATATGCCTCAAAAACTTGGCATATATTTTCAGCAACCTCAGAAACAAATTCTGCATCCATAAATACTAGAATGTAAACTACAACTGTCCTGCGAGCAAGAAAGGAAAGGCTGGCGCTCTGAACAGTGCCCCGGAGGGCCAGCCCGCGAGCAGGGAGAGGGCTTGCAGGTCCTGAAACGCAGGCCTCAGTGGGTCGGCAGCCACGGCGGCCTCCATGGGCAAACCGTCCTCAGGGCGAATGATGTGAGGGTCGGTGCATTTGCAGGGCCAGTTATAGAGACAAGCCGTGAAGACAATAAGCAGTTTTTGGCCATCAATGACGGGTTATATATACTACTGACATGAATGTCAAAAAGACACGTGGGGCTGTAGATGGAAGCTTGGTGCCTGTGAGAGGCATCGTTGGCTTCACTGTATGACTCATGATCCTCCAACAACAAAACCACCTACTGCTCATAATTCATGTGGACGAACCATAAATTCAAGGTGTGTGACCCTACAGAACAGCATGCACCTCACCCCACCCCTGGAGAGAAGACTCAGGAATGCCTTAAAAGTAAAGACAATGAAAAATAATTCAAACAGGGAAAATAGGGGGGGTTTCATGTACTTGTACTTTTATTGCTTAAAATTATTTGATTAAAAAAAAAAAAAAAGAGCCCTGTCCAGGTAGTTCAGTTGGTTGGAGCATTGGCCCAATAAGCCAACATTGTGGGTTCAAACCCCAGTCAGGGCACATACAAGAATCAACCAATGAATGCACAAATAAGTGGAACAATAAATTAATGTTTCTTTCTCTCCCCCCATCCCAGCTCTCTCTTAAAAAGAAAAATAAATGAATGAAAGGCTGCCCAAGATGCAGATAAAAATTGGTTTCAGTTTGGGGTGTGTGTTAGGGGGGCCCTGAGGAGGGATGTCTTTTTTTTTTTTTTTAAAGAGTAGCTGATTCTTTTTTTTTTTTTTTAAGATTTTATTTATTTATTTTCAGAGAGAGGAGAAGGGAGGGAGAAAGAGCAATGTATGGTTGCCTCTCACATGGCCCTCATTGGGGACCTGGCCCGCAACCCAGGCATGTGCTCCGACTGGGAATCGAACTGGGACCCTCTGGTTCCCAGCCTGCACTCAATCCACTGAGCTACACCAGCCAGGCCAGGAGGGATGTCATTTTGTACCAACTGCTGATTCCCAGAGAACCGAAGAGTCTTACTGATGGGGCTCTATCCTGAATAAGTGAGGAGGGAAACTTTTCTAAGAATGCTCACCATCCTAGACATTTCTGTTTTTTTTCCCTCCAAAGAATGTGAACCATCTTGTTTTACATTTTTTATTTTATCATTTAATCCATTTGCATGGCACTGTTGTAAAGCATTTGAAAAACATTCCAAAGCAGAACTCGTTGGAAATAAGGCCACTGGCCTCAAAATTCAGTGTCCAGCCACGCCTTGCTCCTAGTGAGCACTCAGCAGTACATTAACCAGACCCAGAACTCCTGAAAGGTTCAGAAAGGAGGTAGAGCCCCAGTTTCCAATGTCTCTGTCATGAGACTCATTGCCAAAATTACCAAGGGTGTAGGTAAAAAGTAGGGGGCTGAAATGGTAGAAAATAAACCCTAAAATGGCAATGCTGAGGAACTTTAAATCAAATATGAATTGAGGGGTCCACATACAGCCACTCAAGAATTTTCTAAAGCATGTCCTGGCTGGTGTGGCTCAGTGGATTGAGTACCTGACTGCAAAGCAAAGGGTTGCTCGTTCGGTACCAGTCAGGGCACATGCCTGGGTTGAGGGCCAGGTCCCCAGTGGGGGGGCACAAGAGGCAACCACACATTGATGTTCCTCTCCCTTTCTTTCTCCCTCCCTTCCCCCCTCTCTAAAAATAAATAAATAAATAAAATCTTTTTTAAAAAAAGAATTTTCTAAGGCAGAGACAAACCGACCACACAGGCTACTATTATCAGAAGCTCATACTGAGACCTATTTAAAGACAGCGGGCAGGTTTACAGCATTTCGCTTTTCTAACCATTCTGTGTCTGTGAAAGGGAGATCATCATGCATGCCTATCCTTATCTCCCCTGAGGTCTAAGGTTTCTAGACTCTTGAAAGTCGGAGGTGGTGTTTTTGTCATCGCCAGGTGGGGACCAAGGGCAAAAAGCAGTTGTTGAAGTGATTAGGTGCAGATTAATAGGGCCTTATGGTCTGGGGCTGAGGCCTTGAATCCTGTCCTTGGGCCGTTCAGCAGACACCGCAATTCACTAAGGGCAGGGATAATTGAATCTCTTTCCACTGGCCAAGGAGTAAAGGAGCAGCTGGGGTTTGCAACTGTTGTGGCAGATCGATTTCAGAAGACGCCTGGTTGGAAGAAGCCTGCTGCAGGAGCTGGGCGAAGAGACAAAGCCGCGAGTGAGTGCCCGTGGGAGGAACGCGGGTGACACTGTACCTGGGGCGGAGAGGGTGAGAGTCACACCCTGGTTCCCAGTCCTGCGGTGTCAGTCACAGCCACAGCGCAGCTCTCTTGCCTGCGCAAGCACGGGGACAAAGACGCGACAGGAAACCCTTCCCGGTGGCCACATGCACGCTCCCTCTCCGCGGAGAGACAGTGGTGGGCAGCGTTCCCACCTCCGCACTCTGCTCTTCCCGCGCACAGCGCTGCTGCACACAGCTCCCAGCTACCCTTGTGGCCAGGGCGGCCACGTGCCTGAGTCTCCGCCAAGGAAACGCGCGTGCACGTGAGAGCTGACACGCCAGACTCCAACCACTGAAGGAGAAGGGACTTGTGGGCGTGAAAATAGGGGAGCTGCCAAGCTGGGGGAGCTGCCAAGCTGGAGACGATGCGGGGGTTTTACCCCTAGAGGCCTTGCTGGAGCGTTTCCAGGAGGTTACTACCAGGATTCCAAGTATGTGGATGTGACGAAAGGAGGTTGCCGGGGTTTCTGTGGTGCTGGCGGCTTATGTGCTTTTTCAGCAACTGCCCTTCTTATAAGGAACTCATCCATGAGCCGCGATGCGAGTCCCACAGAAGAGGACTCTCTACGGCCTCGTATTCCTGACTATCATCTTTGCCCAGCACCTCTGAATCCTTTCGTCGTAATTGACAGCTAATAAAAGGTGGCTGGCACTGGGTTGCTGGAGAAGAAAGGAAAGAGAAGGGGAAAAAAAGCAGGAGTGCGCGCGCTGTAGGCCAAGCTCAGGCCTAAAGCCTCCTGTGCACAGCCATCGCTCTCTCCCCTCACCCACTGGAGGCGGGGAGACGATTTGGGGAAGCTGTTTTTCTTCTTCCTATTACAATACAGGACGCTAGGCCTTGGTCAGGACCCCTAATCCACATCAACTTGAAATGGGACCATTTTCCATACCGACTTTGTCTCACACACCCCTACCCAGCACATGGTGGCCATACCTTCTTCTCCCTTCCCTGTGTTCGGAGCAGCCTCTGGACGCCACCAGAGCACCTTAGGTGCTTCCTCATCTGTTTGGGAGTCCCACTCTACAGAACATTCCAAAAGGTACCTTGGTTCCCTTCCCCCACTCGTAGCAGCCCTAAGGTGTAACAAACCTTTTCTGAGTTGACTGCCATCCCCTCCCTGAAGCAGCCAGGTCGATTGAGAGTCTCCATGTGGGGTGTGAGAACAGTTGGTGAGGGCTACGTTTCGCTTCCAGAAGCAGTTTTGGTTGGGACCTCTTTGTTTACAATTCCTTGAGTGTTCGGTGACCCCAAAATAGAAATGTGTATCTGGATGGCTGCTTCTCTCCTGCTTCTCCCTAGTAATGTCCTCTTCTGCCAAAATTACTTCCCACTCTTTTAGAGAAGCCCCTTTCTAGAAAAGCCATACCCCTGTCTTGAAAAGCCATCTTTCACTGTTGCTATTG
Source organism: Micronycteris hirsuta (assembly GCA_004026765.1). Classification (NCBI taxonomy): domain Eukaryota; kingdom Metazoa; phylum Chordata; class Mammalia; order Chiroptera; family Phyllostomidae; genus Micronycteris; species Micronycteris hirsuta. The sequence goes on along the minus strand of PVJI01012343.1, from coordinate 39,674 downwards.
GAGCCCCCAGGGTTCCTTCAGGAGCAGAGCTCCTTAGACAAGTTGGAAAACGGCACCTCCTCTGTGCCGCCCTGGAGCCCCGGCCTGGCTGGTGGAGAGGGCAGGCAGGATTTCAGCCCACCCTGGGCTGCAGCCAGGTGCTTGGGTGCAGTGCGCAGACTGCACACGTGCAGAGCTAGCACCTCGCGCCTGGCTGCTGAAGTCTCCAGCCACCCCCCAACACTGTGTTACCATCCGTTGTAACCAGTTCTTCTCTTCTTCAGCTCATCACTGTCACCCCAGGGGCTCAAAGGCAAGTTTTGAGGATCTTAAGGTGACCGGAGGTGATTTTGGTTACACTGTGCCAAGTAGAATTCTGTTGACTGATCTAAGAACACAACTATGTAAATATCATTGTTCATGCAGGGAAATGTATCCTAGATCTTTACAAACAACCAGCTTAAAAATAAGTCTTTAGGGGACAATCTTCCCATTAAAAACACAGGGCCTGTCTATAATGTGTTTCACTTCCTTCTTCTCATCCTGGAGCTTGTGAATGTCTGTTACTTACTCTGACTTTGGCCTTAGCTGGCTCAGATTTGACCTTGGCTCTCAGACTTTGCCCTACAAGTCGCATGATCTTCGGAAAATAGATTTCTGCATGTAGAATTTTCTTTGTAACTTGAACCCCAGGCACAGAATGTATCTTTATATATAAATGATTGATTTAATTCACAAGTGGACAGATGCTGATTGTACGCATTTCTCCTCTCTGAACGTTTTTTTGGGGACTGACCTAAAACTGAATCTTAGCGGCTGATGGGTTAGGAGCACAGATGTTTTAGCTCAGACTTTTCTCCCTGATAGTTCTCATCTGGGCATCACAATGATACCAAGGGACAAACAAAGCTGAACTCAACACCGTCCCTTGGCCTCATTCTTGACTTACAATTCTCCCTGTTTGAGCAGAAGACCATCTCTGAAGTGTGCTTTTAATTTTAATGTCTTTTCATCCTGGCCTCTTTCTTTGTCATCTACCGTGTGTGCATCTGGCTGAACTTGCTGACTAGAAAACTGAAACATACTTCTAGCCGGCAGCCAGAAACAAAGGGAAAAATTGTTTAAAGAGCCATTTAGCTGCCCGTGTTCACCCCCAGCCCTCCCTTGCTTATATGCACAACCCCCACAAGAATCTAAGCTGCTTTTGTATTAATGTCAGCCATGACATTTCTCCCAGGGCTGTGTTTGGCATTGAAAAAGTGAGGACTCTGCCATTGCAGGGTGGCTCGTCACAGCCCCATGAAGTTCTGTCCTGCCACATAGGAGGGACTTGAGGGACATCAAGTCATCTGGCAAGGAAGAGTTTGGGTTAAGAGGTGTCTAAAACCTCACTTAATTGCCCTGGCCAGGTAGCTCAGTTGGTTAGAGCGTCGTCAAGGTTGCAGGTTTGATCCTTGGTCAGGCACATGCAAGAATGAACCAATGAATGCATAAATAAGTAGAACAACAAACTGATGTTTCTTTCTCTCTCCCTTTCTCTCTCTCTCTCAAATCAATTTAGGAAAAAAAAAAAAAAAAAAAACAGCTCAAAATTACATCCTTTTAATTCTGCTGGCTTCCCAGCTTCTTAGAACCCAGTCAAGATGGTTTCAAGGAATTGGCTGTGACTTCATCTGGAAGCATTTTCTGGAAACATGTAAATATTTGTACTTCAGGAGACTCTCTGACTCAAGAAGGTTTACACCAGTGTGCACTCTGTGGAGGTAAAGCATAACTCATGGGACACTCTGAGGGAGCAAGGTTTATGTAACCCTTAAGAGAATTTGAATTCCAGCGACAGGAGTAACCCGTCGTAGGAAAGGTCTATAGGAACAGGGAGGCACGGTGTGTGTGAAACAGGCAGTACCTGAAACTCAGGCTTCCAGATGTGAACGTGGTTATGGAAGTGGCACCCGGAAATGTCCTTGAGAATGACAATTTGTCTCTGAGCTTGTCCTGCTCTGTGCTTTATAAAGACATGCTGCAGATGCTGGGCCCAGAAATGGCAGCGCAGAGAAGAGAAGCTGTCAGCTTTTTAGGAAGTGGGGCTTCAGAGGACTACGAGGCCACTTGGCAACAGGAAATGGAACACCCCCCTTAAACCCAAAGGCAGCTATGAAGCCCCATATTACGTGGCAACTCGGGAGAAAGCTGGCAGTCTGACTCCGTGTGGAGATCCTCAGGGCTGGGCTGAAGCTTCAGCGTGAGTACGTTTCCTGATCATTCAGCACTCTCCTCTGTGCTTTCCTTTCTTTAAGACACCTGTGTTTTTTGGCTGCCACGAGGGGAAAAAAGCCAAGCCTTGGCAGCCTCCTGTGCTCTGGCATTAACAGCGTCACACTAGTCATTTCCAGCAATTATCTCCCTATCATAGATGTTCTGTGCAGAGATTTGGGACACTTTCTTTGTGTGGTTCCAATGCATACGTTAAAATCAGGAGATGAATTCCGTTCAAACTATCTGTCCTCTCTTCTCAGATTCCCTGGTGCTTGGCCCAGCCTAGTCATAAAGGGATGAATAAACACACAAACCAAGGCAGCTGGCAAGGACAGTGGGGACAAGCAGAGTGATTTCTGAGACTCCGCTGGTGCAGGAATCACTCCCTTTAATCTATTCTTTCTGATACCCAGAGGGCAAAAGTCCTTCCACCAACCTCAGAATTCATAGATTATGACCTTTACAAGCTTCCTCTTGCCTTGGATGAGGCCTGGTTCCCCCTCTAATTTCCCCCACAGCTCCCTGAGTTTTCCCTTCATGACTCATATCAGAGTTTATAATTGTGGATTTGTCTGTGTGATTATTTATTTTATGTCTTCCTCTCATTGACCTCATCAGTTCTGCTCGTGTTTGAATTCCTGAGGGTGGCATATGGTTGGGGTCCAATAAGTATTTATTAAATGAATAAACAAGTGAATGAATGAATGGAGCTTGAAGACACCAAAGAGACTAAGGCTGGTGGCTTCACTTTATAGATGAATATATAGAAGTTAAATGACTTGCCCAAGTGTATGAAGTTTGGTTTTTTGTCTTACACATATGAAGACAGATTGCATTTGTCAATTAACTCCAAAGTATTCATTGAACATCTATTCTGTTGTATTAGGGAATTCAAAGATCAATAAAACTCAATTCCTACTTTTAAAAAACAGCAGTTAAGATAGTAATAGTGATTCATTAAGTGCTTACTAATGCATTATCCATTATTGCTTATAACAGCCCTATGAAATAGGTCTTATTATCCCCATTTAACAGATATGGAAAACTAAGCTCAGAGATAATATTGCTTGAGATAATAAAGATAATAAATCTCAATTGTATTGAGCTTTTACTAAGTACTAAAGCTTTTTTACATGCTTTACCTAGTTTTAAAAAATTGTCACCCAAGGATATGTTCATTGATTTTTAGGGAGAGAAGAAGGGAGAGACAGAGAGAAGCACTGATGTGATCGAGAAACATCAGTCAGTTGCCTGCCCTACACACCCAGACTGGGGATTGAATTTGTAACCTAGGCATGAGCCCTGACTGCGGATCAAACCCATAACCTTGGTGTACAGGATGATGATCCAACCAACTGAGCTCCCGGGCAGGGCTGTTTTACCTATTTTTATAATTTATTTAATCTTCAAGGCTTGATTAGGGAAGGATTAATTTCTAAGATCACTCGTGTGACTGTTGACAGGACTGAGATTCTCACTCATTCCTGGCCAGAGATCGTTCCTTGCTAAGTGCACATTTCCATAGCAGTCGGCACAGCAGGGCAGCTTGCTTTCCCCAGAGCAAGGGCTGAAAGAGATAGAGACGAAGAGATTGAAGTTAAAGTCTTCGTAACTTAATCTCAGGAGTGACTTACCATCACATCATCATTGTGATTTTCTGTTCATTAGAAGGGAACGGAATGGTGCAGCCACACTCATGAGAGAGTATTACACAAAGTAGTGAATACCTGAGGCAGGGGTCGCAGGGGCTGCCTACCACAATAAGGTTAGTTAAATCCAAACCAACCAGTATAATTCAGCATATTATTGGGTTGCCCAAAAAATCCATATGGTTTTCTCCACAAAACAAAAGACACATTTTTCACTTTCTCCAATAACTTTCTTGATTTGGATATTTAAGTATGTCAGCTATTTCCCACATGGTATAACATTGATTGTTCTCAATTGATGTCTCAATTTTAAAAAAAGATGTTATTTATTTATTTTTAGAGAAAAGGAAGGGAGGGAGAAAGAGAGGGAGATAAACATTGATGTGTGAGAGAAACATAGATCAGTTGCCTCTAGCACACCCCCAAGTGGGAACCTGGCCTGCAACCAGGCATGTGCCCTGATCGGGAATTGAACCTGGCAACTCTTTGGTTAGCAGGCCAGCGCTCAATCCACTGAGCCATACCAGCCAGGGCTAATGCCTCAATTTGATTGCTATTAACTTGAACTGCTCTACCTGGCGGTGGAGCACAAAACTTCATAAAGCTCTTTGACTCATTCGATCAGTCACAGCACCTTCTCTGTACACTGCACAAATCTTTTTTTGGGTTTCAGTTGTGTTTTCACCTTTCTTGAAATAATGAAGCATGATATGCTGAACTTGTTGCTTATTTTCTTCCACGTTCAATATTAAAATGGCTACACAACCTGGCTGGTGTAGCTCAGTGGATTGAGCGCAGGCTGGGAACCAGAGGGTCCCGGTTCGATTCCCAGTCAGGGCACATGCCTGGGTTGCAGGCCAGGTCCCCAGTGAGGGCCATGTGAGGAGCAATCATACATTGCTCTTTCTCTCCCTCTCTGTTTCCCTCCCTTTCCCTCTCTCTAAAAAAAAATAAAATAAAATCTTTCTTAAAAAAATGTGACACCTATGGATAATAAAAACCCTTAACAAATTACAAATAGAAGAGATTTTTCTTAGTCTGATAAAGACACATAATCGTGGCCCTGGCCAAGTAGCTCAGCTGGTTAGAGTGCCATCCCCAAACCCCAAAGTTGCAGGTTCTATCCCTGGTCAGGGCACATACAAGGAGCAACCATTGAATGCATAAGTGGAACAACAAATCAATGTTTCTCTCTTTTTCTCTCCCTCCTTTCCTCACTCTCTCTAAAATCAATAGTAGTTTAAAAAGGATGTTATAGAATGCATGAAGAACCTCTCTTCCTCACCCCTCCTAAACTAAACTAAAACAATAAAGGTTCTGGAAGATATTATATGATGTCCCTATAATCTTGGGGTAGAAAACATTTACTAACTAGGATGCAAAAAACACTAACCATAAAGGAAAAGACTGACAAATCTGGCCCCTTCGTTTTTGTAAATCACGTTTTACCAGAAGGCAGCCAAGCCCATTCATTTGCGTGTTACCTGTGGCTGCTGTCACGCTGCAGTGGCCGAGTTCAGTAGTCAGTTCAGAACTCGTGTCAGAGATCTCATGGCTAAAATATTTACTATCCCGCCCTTTTTAGAAAAAGTCTGCAAACCCCTGAATTAGACTAAATTAAATGAGGAATTTCAAGCTACCAAATGGCACCATTAAGAGACTGAAAAGGCAAGTCTCAGCATGGGAAAAACATGACCTATAAGAGCTCCTATCCCAAATATATAACGGACCCCTATAAATTAGTAGGAAAAACTCAGTAGAAAAATGAGGAAAACGGGAATAGGTACTCACATCACAAAAGGGGGTAGCCAACAAATGCATTAAACTGTGCTCAACAGTATTAGGAAACGCAGCTCAAGAAATTGCTAATTAAAATCACAATGAGATATCTCTACATACTCACCAGTGTGACTAAATTAAAAAGAATGAAAATAACAAGCAATGACAAGAATATGGAGTGACTGGAACACCCATTTATTACTGGTGGCAGATCAGCACTAGTTTGAAAAACTATTTGGCAGTACTAAAGGAGAACAATATCTCCACTCCTAGGTAGATACTGAACAGGTAAGCATATGTTCACCAAAATGTATGTGCAAGGTGTTGCTAACATTGTGTATAATAGCCAAAACCTTGTAGCAATCCCAATGCCCATTAATAGTCAAATACATTGTGGTAGTCACACAATGAAATACTACACAAGAATAAACATAAGTAAACTGTTACACTCAACACTACGGATTAATCTCACAAACTGTGTGTTCACAGAATCAAAAAAAAATAGAAAACATAATATGATTCCATTTATATTTAGTTGAAAATCAGCAAAACAAATCTGTGAGGTCAGAACTCTAGAAAGCAGTTCCCTCCCAGGAAGAGGAAGAGGTCATGGCTGCAAAGGGGCTTGGGGAGCTTGATGCAGCCAGTGTTCTATTTTTTAATCTAGGTGGTGGTTACATGGGTGTACTTATTTTGTGATGATTCATTAAGCTGTATTCCTAAGAGTTCCACACTTTTATGTATGTAAATTCTACTTCAATTAAAAGTCGTCAGTTTTGAGTTGCCAGGACTGAGCATAGGGGAATGTCAAGGTCTGATTGGCTGAAGACTGGACACCTGAACCAATCACTGTGGAAGGGGTGATGACACTACCTTCACGGGTCGTGGACAAGTAATTTCCTATAGGGGTGCTGTCGGCATTTTGAGAAGATCTTCATGGTCCAAGGCTGTCCGACAGCATCTGTGGCCCCCCAAACACCAAATGTCAGTAGACACATCATCCTCCCACGCCCCCACCCAGCTTCTCAATTTGGTGCAGAAGGGACTCATTCTGCTCGGTTTGACAGCAATCCCTTTAGACCAGGGGTCCCCAACCTCTGGACCTTGGACCGGTACTGGTCTGTGCCTGTTAGGAACCAAGCGGCACAGCAGGAGGTGAGCTTGAATGCAATACAGTTGAATCATCTGGAAATCAAACCTGCCCCCGCAATCCTGTCCATGGAAAAATTGTCTTCCACGAAACTCATCCCTGGTGCCAAAAAGTTTGGGGACTGCCACTTTAGATCAAGACCAACTTTTGGAGCTGCAGTAAATCCCACCAAAGCCACGGGCTAATTATACATAATAAGGAAGGGTGGAAACAACTAGAACAGGAACAGAAACACAGAAATGGGCATCACAGGAGGGTTAGCAGCAGGGAGGGAGAGGGGAGAGAATGGAGGAAAATGTACAGGAAGTAAGAAGCATAATTGGTAGGTACAAAATAGACAAGGTGAGGTTAAGAATAGTATGGGAAATGGAGAAGCCAAAGAACTTATATGTACGACCCATGGACATGAACTAAGATGCTAGTGGGGGGAGGTTCAGGGAGGAAGGGAATAAAGGGGAGAAAAAAATGGGACAATTGTAATAGCTAATCAATAAAATATACTAAAAAATAAAAACTGAAGGGTGGAATGACTTTGGGGAGAAAGCTACAAAGGTCACCGCACACTGATGAAAAACTGGAAAAGGAAAATCACCAATCACCCCCTTCTGTCTGCTCCATTGTTTTCCATTACTTTAGGGGGAAATTCAATCTTCTGAGGGAGGTAGTGTGTTCAGTTAGTGAAAATACTGATGTAATTGCTTTCATTGTGAGAAGGAGGCAAATGAAAAATAATTGGTGAGCTGGTAAGCTTTTCCTTATTTGCAAGGTAGTCTAATATCTTAAATGTCCATAAACTTGCTTCTGCTCACACAAAGAAGGAAGTTAATTTGACACACATGCTTTTGTGACTATGTACCTACTTCCTGAAAACTAACTTAAAAAAAAAAAAAAAAGGAAGACTGGTTTGGTAGATGGTAGCACACTCACACAGTGGTCTCAGAGGCAGCCACTACAATCCATCTTTATGATGGAGGTTAGGCATGTGGAAAAGGAGCAAAGGAAGGAACGTGGGTTGCACAGAGGCTCAGGCACTGTGACGGCAAATACGTGCATTGTGAGTGCCTCTGACCAAGGACTAAAAGGTGTGTTGCCAAAACAAAGAGTTGGTAGTGATCATTTTTCCTTTCCTCAAAATGATACCTAAAATTGTTGCACGGTCCTCCCATGACTGAGAAACGTAAAAAAGAGAGGAAAGCCTTTCTTCCCTTGGCAAAATCCCATTTGCCCCAGAAATGTACTGTCGCTTGTTAAGCTCTACTTGGATGAGGTCCTTTCAAAAGGGCTGGTCCACCCCACGGGGGTGGCAGTGGGGAATCTTGGCTTCTACTTCCAGCCCTGCTGACAGATGGAAGATGGACCTCATGCATGTCCTGTAACTTTTCCCGCCTCTGAAGCTCAGAACAGTTCCACTTGCTGCTGCCATCTAGATGAATGAGGTACATTTAATGCCATGAAGTTCACTGTGGCATTTGAGACTATAGTTTTCCTTTGATAAATAGGTGTTGTTTGTGACAAAGAAACAGTAAGAGTGCTATTGTGTTGTTGGAAGTGAATCCCTTTAACCAACATAATTGTGCCACTCTCCCGTGCAGGCACGGCGTTTGCAGTTAGCAGGTGTATACAGAGATGGCTGAACTGTGGTTTCCGCGTTCAGGGAGCTTACAGTCTTATGATGATAAAAATATCCAATAATTACTCAGTGTTGACAAGATGTAGGGCACTATCCTTTATGCACATGGATTCTGTACTATTTCTTAATTATTTATCACTAATATGATTCTATATTAATTAGTATGTAATGAATTTATTTAATCCCAACAACCACCCAGGGAGGCGAGGGTTATTGTCATCATTTAAGAGACCAGTGAATTGAAGCTGAGAGAGGATAAGTAAGAATACAAGGTTATGAACTTAAATCAGGCTGACATTGATGGGCTACCAGACAGAAAGTAGATGCTTTTTTTGTCCCCCTCCTATTCTGTCTCCCAAGCATTAGCCAAGTTGGGAAGCAACTGCCTCCCTCAGTCAGCTTGCAGTCAATCAACCCTACAGGTAGGTTCTGATCTGCAAAATGATGCCTCTTTGTTGGAGGTCTACTCAAGCCTACTAGCCAAATAACCGGGTTGGAAAGTCTGTACCTCTACTCGGCTTCAGAGGCATTTTAAAAAGAGGTGGGATTTTCAGTTTGTTTAAATTGACATATAATTGCATATAACATTGTGTAAATTTAAGGTGTACAGCATGCTGAGTTGATACAGCTATATACTGCAATGTGATTACCACTGTAGCGTTAACTAATACCTCCATCACATCACATAATTATCATTTCTTTTTTGTGGTGAGAACATTTAGGATCTAGTCTCTTAGCAACTTTCAAGTATGTAATACAGTGTTGCTAACGATAGTCATCTTGCTGGCATTAGCTCCCTAGGACCTATTCATCTTCTAGCTGCAAGTTTGTACCTTCTGACCAACATCTCTGGAATTGTCAGGTGATCTAGAATGTTGGGCTAAAAGTCACCACATTTAACCCTGCCTGGTGTGGCTCAGTGGACTGAGTGCCGGCCTGTGAACTTCAAGGACACTGGTTCGATTCCCAGTCCGGGCACATGCCTGGGTTGCAGGCCAGGTCCCCAGTGAGGGCCATGTGAGAGGCAACCATACATTGCTGTTTCTCTCCCTCTCTTTCTCCCTCCCTTCCCCTCTCTCTAAAAATAAATAAAAATAAAATCTTTTAAAAAAGAAAATAAAATCTGTAAAAAAAAAAAAGTTACCTCATTTAGGTTACAATTAGCTGTTTTCATATCTGTTATTTGAGGAAGGAAACTATGAGCAATAGCCAAATGTTCAAAAAACCATTTTTTCTTAATGTTATAACTTTTATTTAATATTAAAATATTTGTCTTTTTCCAGAATCTATAAGGGATCATAGGGTAAAGCTTGGCTATGCTGAGAATAGGGTGCAAAACTAGATGTTTTTTGTGTTCTGGTTCTTCTGAGCTGCATCCCATTTATGTCCCATAGAATGACAGATTCTCAAGTTTGGAAAGAACCTTAATGGGCATTTCTCATCCAGTATTTTCACCCTTAGAGTGCTGTGAAGTCAATGAACTGAATTATGGTAAGCATTTTCAAAACATGCAGTAAAATTGCACGTGGTAAAGGTAAATATCATTTAGGAAAATTTAATTATTGTATTAGTTTCATAGGGCTGCCATAACAAAGTACCACAGATGGGTGGCTTAAAAGCAACAGAAATGTATTCTCTCAGAGTTTCAGACACTAGAAATCCAAAATCAAGATGTCAGTAAAGCGATGGTCCCTCTGAAACCCTGAGTGGAATTCCTCCTCCTTCTACTAAAACAAACTAGGCTAACAACTAGAACAGGAACAGAAACACTGAAATGGAGATCAGCCTGGAGTGTTAGCAGCAGGGAAGGGTAGAGGGGAGGATGGGGAAAAGGGTACAGGAATTAAGAAGCATAATTGATAGGTACAAAATAGACAAGGGGAGGTTCTGAATAGTATAGGAAACGGAGAAGCCAAAGAACTTATATGTACGACCCACGGACATGAACTAAGGTGGGGGAATGCTGATGGGAAGGAGGTGCAGGGTGGAGGGGAATAAAGGGGGGGGGAAATGGGACAAGTGTAATAGCATAATCAATAAAATATACTTTTAAAAAAAACTTGGTAAACACTATTTAACCTAATGACTTATCCAGTTTATAACCTTTTTGTAATAGTTTGACAATAGTTTTTAGGGCTGCCCTCAGCCCACCTACAAGTGGCTGGCCAACTCAGAAGACAGCCTTTGGGTCCATGGACAATTGTGATTATAGGCAGGGCTTTTTTCTGGGAAGAGTCTATTAGGACTGTGTACATAGCCCACTAGAGACCTAACAGCGCTCCTAAAACCATCAGGTTAGTTGTTTAGTTGCAGCAGTCACAGGCAAAGTGCTCTTCTGGAACAAAGTACAGCATGACCTAGTGATGGAAAGGGTGAGAATTTGGAAGACCTTATTGCCAGCACCTGATGAAGGATGCACGATTTTTTTAAAATCTGAAAGCCTTTCAAAAGAGATTAAGGTATTTTTTTAACTGTAGAAGACAGAGAAATGAACTGGGTCGAGGTCCCCTAACCGACAGACAAGTTAAATTGGGAAGCCCTACCTTTCCACATCTCTCAGCCTGTTGCCCGCCATCTGCTCAGCTCTGTGAGATCTTCCGTGTTTGCTCGGACACGTTACTGCAAGTGCCAGCCTGCCCGCTCTAGTGGAAATGCCTCCTCCCGAAAAGGTCACCTAGACTGATCTTTCCCTAGGTAATTCCTAAAGAAGTTTTTATGCCTGTTTTTACATTTAAAATCTTTACTATTTTATTCACAGAAAATAGCTTTTAAAAAAATTTTTTTTATTTATTTTTAGAGAAAGCAGAAGGGAGGGAGAAAGAGAGGGAGAGAAACAGCAATGTATGGTTGCCTCTCACATGGCCCTCACTGGGGACCTGGCCCACAATCCAGGCATGTGCCCTGACTGGAAATCAAACCGGCGACCCTTTGGTTCCCAGCCCGCGCTCAATCCGCTGAGCTACACCAGCCAGGGCAGAAAATAGCTTTTTGAGTGTGAGTGACAGTTTAGGTAACTGTCCTATTTTTGGTCTTCCTGACTTTTGGGTTGGAAACGGTGCTGCCAACTCATCACCCTGTAGAGATTCTCAGAGGGGTGGGACTTTGGGGGGAGTGGGAGGTGTACATCTCAGAATGAGAGGAAAGAAGGCATGGAGTTTACAAAGATCTCATTCTGAAACAACCTTCGCACTTGTTGAGGAATCAGTACCAGCTCACCTGCTTCTGTGAAGGAGAAATCAGACCTAGGGCCTCCTGGCTGTGCTTGGGCTTCCCACCATCTGCAGAGCCCTCAGGGCTGTCCAGCGTTCTGATCTGGTGTTGCTGGTGATTTCCCTCTGATTTTGATGAGCTGGTACATCCGTCTTCTTACCTCTCACATGGGAAGGCTGAAACAGGAGGAACTTCGAGCCCCCATGCATTCTGAAGTACTAGATCAAGGCTAGAACACAGTAGCGTGAACCCTGAGCCTTGAAGTGCACACTCCAAAAACGAGCCCTGTACCTCTTGTGCACTTGCCAAGCAGGCGGTCCCACCTCTCTCCAGAGACCTCCTTTACCCCACCCCCATGCCGTTCTCTCTGCCCAAGGCAATGAGGTACTCAGGGAACTTATATGAGGTGTGTCCAGAAGGTGTCCAGCCATGTATTATGAAAAATAGAGACATTTATTGAAGAAGATACAAGACACAAGAAACATTGTACATAGGACAATGATATTTTAGTCTCCCTTAAAGTAGGCACCTTGGGACCTCACACAGTTCTCCCAATCACCACCAGCTACTCCATCATATTTTCCTGAATCTCATCGACATTCTGAAATCTCTTCCCTTTCAAAGGTGATTTTAGTTTTGGGAAAAGACAGAAGTCGCAGGGCACCAGATAGGGGATGTAGGGGGGCTGAGTCACCTGGGTGATTTGATGTTTTGCCAAAAAACTCTTCCAGAGATATGATACATGATCGGGCATGTTGTCGTGATGAAGCTGCCAATCACCACCTGCTCATAGCTGCAGCCTTTTCAATCATCCAAATAGTTTCCTATTCCGTGGAGGAATGTTCAAGCTTACGGCAAAATTTAATGGATATTTGTTTCTCTACTTGCTCAGTCATTTTGAATGTGACAGCTACACAGTACACATGCTTGCTCAACCTCAGCTACCACCCCACTGACTAGTATAGTGAAGTCGTCATTGTTCACACATGCGCATTCCAGTCCACTCTCCCTGGCTGCCAGGTTACGCTGATGTCGCACAGACCCTTCTCATTATTAACAATGGCTGGACTTTTTCCAGGCAGACCTCGTATACATTGCAAAGTATTGAACCTTCGACCTGGAATGGGAACAAAATGGTCCCCACCTTCTGGCACAGTGAACAAAGCTGTTATGTTTGGGCTCTTTCTGAAATTAAAAAAAAATCCCTCTTTTTAATTACTGTTAATAAGGTGAAAATCTCAAGAGTTCCTTGTCAAGTAGGGGAAATGAGATTTGTATTTCACACAAAGCCAGCGTCTCAGCCATCCGTGGATTTTTGCTGGCCCTCGGCACACGCTGACCGCCACTTCTCCACCTCCCCTCCCCTCCTCTCCAGGTCCTGCAACCAGTCAGTCCTCGCTGCACTAGACACACTCCTGGGTGGAGTGTGCATGACTTCTTGTCCCCCAATCACAACCACTTCCTGTTTTCTTTTGAAGCTCACTGGCAGTCTTGTTTTTCATGAAAAATATGGTGGGTTTATCCATGCCCTCAATATCTGCTAAATTTACTTTATAATTTCTGTCAGCCAAAGTCCCAGGCTCTCACCTTGCTTAAATGCAGCTGCACAGCTCTTGTCCAGAAATGGTGCCATCCAACTAAAATCATATATTCGGGCAGCTGATTACATTGTGAGACACTGACCTTGAGCTACACTGCAGTGCGGTAATCCAAGCCATCTGCACTTGACCTTGACGACAATTAAAACCTTCAGATCTCTCAGGCGTTTCCTTCCTCTGATTATAACTTAGGGGTTTCAGCAAAACTCAAAGGGAAACAGAACAGGTTTTGGTGCCAGCTTGATTTCTGCAGGGCAGTTCCCAGCAGAGAAATCCCCGCTTTATGTAACAGCTTTCTTCTCAACTGAAATCCAGGTACTTAACATCTAACAAACCCTGAACTTTTAATTACTCCATTGCCTCTTTTGCCCAGGGGGGAATAGGGACCTTTTGTTTATGGAGCCAGAGTCAGGCAAATTATGAGGTAAAGTTTGTTCTGGAGATCTCCTATCTCCCCCGTTTCCCACATCCCCTTCCAGCCTCTCCTGTTTGCTTTCCCTACCTCACAGGGGCCTTGCTTCCACTAAAGAGATACAAAAAAACAAACAATAAAAGGAAAGAAAGTCAATGCTCCATTCCTCACCTCCTTTCCCTTAAGATTCCCATGTCTTTAGGGTTGTGACTTTTCCTATGAATTACGGAGGACGCACACAGTAAGTACATTTCAGACAGTGACACCCTGTTGGCCTGGGGAGTGGTAAGGAAAGGCCCTTGCAGGGAACTATTTCTAATGGGAAGCTCTACTCTGTGGCAATCCCTGGGGCAGGAGAGGCGGTCCGGCTGGCGGGGAGGCCACACTGTATGTACCTACTGCAGCGTTATTCTTCCACGACAGCTCTCCACACAAACACAGAAGGGTCCCTTGAACTCGGGCCCTCTTGCAGGACGGAGGCTGCCAGCCGCAGTGTGTGGACACCGAGGGGGATTTCTTGGGTGACCACTGAAAATTCAAAACCAGGAAGATTTCTTTTCTGACTGGGCACCAGGCTGTGGGGAGAACTCTGGGGATGCATTGCTCTTTCTTAAGCACTAGATGTGACAGAAGAGCTCATCGCAGATACTAATAAGTGACAAAGGGAAAAAATGAAATATTTCTTTCCCTTCTATTTAGTCAGCACTCTTACTGAATTTCACTAGATGTGTCTTCAACACTAGTCAGGGTAGAGCATTGGTGTCTACAAAACTTCTACAGTCATTTAGATCCTCTTTACAACCTTATGAAATAGGCCTTTCCATTCTTTTAAAAAAATTAGAATGTGAAACGCCCCCCAAACTCACCCTCCAGACATAATCTATAGTATTATTAATATCATCTTCCCTTTGTAGATGAGAAAAACTAAGATTCAAGAAAAATAAAATAATTTACTCAAAGCCAAGGTTCTATCTTCAAATTCGTAGGCTCTTTTAAGTCTATTTTCCATATCCCTTCCCATTGTGTTTTGTAGAATGGTAGTAGGGGTGTGTGTGTGGGGGGGGGGTGTTTCTTTTATTTTTAATATTTTTCCAAGGGGGAAAAATGGCCAATAGTTCCTGGCTGGTGTAGCTCAGTGGATTGAGCGCGGGCTGGGAACCAGAGGGTCCCGGTTCGATTCCCAGTCGGGGCACATGCCTGGGTTGCAGGCCAGGTCCCCAGTGAAGGCCATGTGAGAGGCAACCACACGTTGCTCTTTCTCCCTCCCTTTTCCTCTCTCTGAAAATAAATAAATAAAATCTTAAAAAAAAATGGCCAATAGTTTAAGAACAACCTAAAATGGCCGTTTTGTCTGCAAGACCATTATTTGGTATTGCCAAATGGTATGTTAAAATATGTACATAATTTAATTGAAAAGGCCTGGGTTTTGATAAGTGGGTCACCATCCATAGGTATGTTTGAAGTCTGGTGGTGTCACAGTCTCCTTCCCGCTTCACTCGTGGGAGAAAGGACAGGTGCTGCTGGATCAGGGGGTGACATTCTGTGGGTATTTGTCAGGCGGCTGAGTTTCCACAGTCGTGGCTTCTCTACTGAGATGCCAAGTCCTGGTTGGTGTTTATCACTCCAACCACTTATAACGTGTAACTGTTTGAAGAAAATGGAAACTGTAACAGTTCTATTTTTGTTCCAGTTAAAAATACTTCAACATAGGCAGTATCAACATAGACAACCCAGGATTTTTTCAAGATCATAATATTTGATTGTTTTGTGGTATTATCTAAATGACCACCAGCCCCGGCTGCATCTTTAGGTTTCTGTATTTATCAAAATCCATTTGCTAAAGTAGTACATCAGAATAAAGCAAGTCATTCCCAGTTTTTTTCACATAGTTACTGAGAATTAAGAGAGGGAATAGAGGGAAACTGTCGGAGCAGGATATTTCTTTGCACTGGGGCTGGCACTGTGGGATGCGTGGGAGGTTGGAAAGTGAGTGTTGAACTGTCCAGTCAGCTGTGAATTTCTAGTGTCTCAGGGTTGCTGGGAGCTATGTATAATCTCTATGAAAAATAGCCATTATTGTACATTAAAATCTGGGACAGAAAAGAATTTGAAATATCTCTTTTTGCCCTGGCTGGTGTGGCTCAGGGAAATTGAGTGCCAGCCTGCAAAGCAAAGGGTAGCTGGTTCAGTTCCCAGTCAGGGCACATGCCTCAGTTGTGGGCCAGGTCCCCAGTGGGGGGCACATGAGAGACAACCACACATTGCTGTTTTTCTCCCTTTCTCTCTCTCTCTAAAAATAAATACATAAAATCTTCTTTTACAAAGAAATAAACAAAATATCTGTTTTTTTCCTTATGATAACAGTAATAAATACCTATTGTAGAAAATCTGTTACAAGTTGCCAAACGCATAGTGTAGGAGAAAAACTTTGTAAGCTGAAACTGTAAAGTGAGGAAGCAATTACCATTAATTTTATGGAAACATTTTTGAGCATTCCCAGACCCCCTAAAATCACCTACTATGTATGTCATACCAAGTAACGCATATAAGCTAAAGCAACGCTAACACATAGCGAAAGCAGAGCCACCGTCGCTGCTCAGGGTTCCGCCTCGTCTAGAGCTGTGTAACGGCGCCGGGGAAACAGGCACTGAGCACTCTCTCGCTTTTGGTCTTTTTGTGTGAAAGCAAAAATCCCCTTTGGATTTCTTTGTTAGCAAAAACAAGTACTAATGCAGGCCTTTTGTAACAGCAAAGTGGTATAACTAGGACTTTAGAAAAGCAGGAGAAACCTGTAAATGTAGAACACTGTAAAAAATGGAAAAGAGCCCCACAATTCCACCAGGCTAAAACATGGTGCATTTCCTTTCAGCCTTTTTTGTATGTATACATTATTTTTTAGACAAAATTGGGATCATGCAGTATATTTAATTTTGTATCCTACATTTTGACTTGATGTTAAATCATGATTACTTCTCCATAATATTAAATAGGATGGTTTTAATGTCTATATAATACAAAAAAATATAAAAACTTGTTTTTATGTAAATTTTAATGTGTCAAATATTTTAATGGGGTCAAAATGCATGCCTTTTAATTCCTATAATTTTTCACATATCTTCTTTTAATTTTTAAAAATATTTTATTTATTTATTTTTAGAGAGAGGGGAAAGAAGGGAGAAAGACAGGCAGAGAAACACTGGATCTGACCTGCAGCCCAGGCTTGTACCCTGACCAGGGATCAAACAGGCGACCTTTCAGTCCACTGGGCCACACCAGCCAGGGCACTGTAGCTTCTTTTTAGTTTCTAATATGCAAAAAGGTGCTCTGACCCAAATTATAAGAAAACCCAAAGGAAAAATAAGAAATCATTACACTGCCTTTTGAAGAATAATAGAACAAACTATGCAAATAATACCGAAGTGCTAGATAAATCAAGGAATAAGGACAACATGGGAGTTTAGGTTGGAAGTTGCTTCTCTTTTCCCCATTGAAAATGTCAGAACAGTCGAGTAGTTAAAGACGACGCTCCGCAGCTAAGCACTAAAGACGATAGTTCTACAGTTACAGCCTTTCACGTGCCAGTATTGTTTCAACAAACATGAGCATAATTCTAAAGCATTTAAAGGTGCTGTTTTAAGAAAACACCTTGTTTTTTCCCAATTAAGAAAAGGTGTTCAAGACTTAGGCTTGCCCTATAACAATGCATTCTGTGACTACTTGATGAACTTATTAGCTTAATTCTTCTCTTTCGGAGGGAATGGTGTCAAGACAGCACAAACACATTTAATAACTGTTGTGTTGTACCAGGATTACCTTAGAGACATAAGCCCATGATCCAGACTTTGAAATACAGGAAGGGATGCCCTTGACTTCATAGTGCTGAAAAGGGAGACAGGTGGATAAACACACGCAGCGCACACGCGTGCGGCAAGAGCCGAGGTGCGTAGTAAGACTTTTAACTAGTTCTAGACTGTGCACTGCGTAATGAAATGTAGGGTGTTAAGGTCATCTTCCTAATATTTATACTATTTAACCAGAGGGCTGAAGTGGAAGCTAAAATACTGTGAATTTAATTGCATCTCTTGATGTTAATTTCCTCTGTAGTCTGACTTAATAGCAGTGTGAACTGATAGGAAAGCTAAGTCCCACTGTCAGTTCAGTTGGGACCCTGGACACACTGCTTAACTTCTTGACTCAGTTTCTCATCTGTGAAGTGGCGGTAATTACAAGGAACTGAGATAACTGCGTGAGAAAGTTTTCATGAGCATTTAAAAAGCCCGATATACTTTAAGCTATGATTATTATGATCCTGTTATTAATTTCTTCACGTAGAAATGCAGCTATTAACTGAAATACCACTCAGTGACACCGTGAAGCTCTATCTTTAAGGGTTTTGAAGAGCTTTGAAAATGAAAGGACACACAGGAGTCCAGGCCTGGCCCCAGCTGAATTTGTTCTGCATAGTGTAAGGGGTGGTGACCGGGTTCCAGTGGGGCCCCCCAAATGGAGATCTTATGCTTTAAATGTTTTTATTATAAAACATAACATGAGAATACATTGTATAATACATCTCCATATATTCATCACTATTAGCAGTTGTGAAGATTCCATATTCCCTTTTTCCTTTTTTTGATCAAACAACTCCTGGATTCCCATGTCATTACATCCACCTATACTTTAAAATATATTTCTAAAAAATATGAACATAAATGTAATACTGTAATTATCACTTAATTACTTCACCCTACAAGATACCTTAATAATTTCTAAACAGCCCTGGCTGGTGTGGCTTGGTGGGTTGGGCGCCGTCCTGCGCTGGTTGGATTCCCAGTCAGGGCACGAGCCTGGGTTTCAGGCCTGGTCCCTGGTTGGGGCGCATGCCAGAGGCAACCAGTCAGTGTTTCACACTTGCATCTATGTTTCTCCCCCTTGCTTTCTTCCTCCCTTCCCCTCTCTCTAAATCAATAAATAAAATCTTTTAAAAATAACAATGCGCCCGGCTGGTGTAGCTCAGTGGATTGAGTGCGGGCTGGGAACCAGAGGGTCCCAGTTCGATTCCCAGTCGGGGCACATGCCTGGGTTGCGGGCCAGGTCCCCAGTGAGGGCCATGTGAGAGGCAACCATACATTGCTCTTTCTCCCTCCCTTCTCCTCTCTCTGAAAATAAATAAATAAAATCTTTAAAAAAAAAATAACAATGCCAATATAACACTATTATAGTCAAGATTACTTGGTTATTATTTTATACTTGGAATATATACATTAATGAACATACCTTCAAAATACTATCTTAGCCCTGGCTGGTGTGGCTCAGTGGAATGAGTGCCAGCCTGCGAACCAAAGGGTCGCCAGTTTGATGCCCAGTCAGAGCACATGCCTGGGTTGAGGGCCAGGTCCTGGGTCAGGCGTGTGTGGGAGGCAACCACACATTGATGCTTCCCTCTCTCCCTCCCTTCCCCCTCTCTTAAAATAAATAAATAGAATCTTTTTAAAAAATACTATCTTAAAGACATTCAGAACAATTATTTTCTTTGTGTGTCTCTAATACTAAAAATTGAGTTAGTTTCATTTTTTTTAATGTTTTTTCAATTTGTAGGGGTTGCTTTTTTCCCCTTTTGATTTAACTGAGATTTTAATTATGTAAATATTCACACAGTTCCAAAATAAAAACTACAGACCAACCAAGATATGTTCACATAAGTTGTGCTTCTATTCCCTGTGCCCTTGACTGGTCTGCTCCATCCCCCAGAAGTAACTAGTTGTTATTGTTCCTTGGTTTATCCTCCTGTTGCTTCTTTTGAAAAATATTTTCTAAATAGGTAGCAAACTACAGACGTTGTTCTGCACTACTCTTTTTTAAATAATCAATCCTAGAGATGGCTCCAGATCAGTGTACAGAGATTGTTCTCATTTCTTTTTATAGCTACATAGTATTTCATTTAACCAATTGGCCAGTTGATGGATATTTGGGTTGTTTTCATCTTTTAAAAATTATTATAAATAACGGCATAGTCATAACCTTGGCCATGAGATATTTTACAGTTTTGCCAGTGTGTCTTTGAAATGGGTTCCCACAAGAAGAAATGCACGGGTAACTTTGCTAGGTGTTTCCAGATTATCCTCTGTAGTTGGAGCATTTTGCATTCAAACAATCGTAAGCAAGAATACGTTTCACCCTGGCTGGTGTGGCTCAGTGGATTGAGTGCTGGCCTGTGAACCAAAAGGTCACTGGTTCAAGTCCCCAGTCAGGGCACGTGCCTGGGTTGTGAGCCAGGTCCCCAGTGGGGGGCGCATGAAAGGCAACCAATTGATGTATCTCTCACACATCCATGTTTCTCTCCCTCTCTCTATCCCTCCTTTCCCCTCTCTCTACAAATGAATAAATAGAATCTTTAAAATAAAAAGATTCTCTTTATCTTAAAAAAAAAGAAAGAATGCTGATTTCCCCTCTACCCCAGTAACAAAATGGCCTAACTTTTAGATTTTTGCCTATTTGATAGAAAAGAGTAGTATCCTGCAGTAGCTTTAATATACATGTGATTGAAAATCTGTGTGTGTGTGTGTGTTTAAGGGCTATTTTCATTTATTTTTCTGTGAACTATCTGACCTTATCTTTTGCCCATTTTTCTTGGGGTTATTGCTCTTCTGGAAGTTTAGGAGCACTTTATGGGTTATGGGTACTTGCTGTTTGTGACAAAATTTGCAAACACCTTTTCCTGGTTGGTTAAACACCTTTCCCTTTATTTTAAAAATCAAGGAATACTTATGTACAGTAGAATTCATCCTTTTTAGAGCATAGTGCAAGGAGTCTTGACAAATCTGTACAGTTGTGTAACCCAGCATGACCGCAGTGAAGATGCAGAACAGTTCCTGCCATTCTCCTTTGACTCTGCCTGTTGTATTCTACTTTGCCATGACTTCATACTGTTTTAAAGCTACTGAAGCAATGACTTAATGTAAACAGATTCTTTCAACAAATAGCTCATAATTCTCTTCTGTGCTTTAAACAAACAGATTATACAGCCTGAGTGTACATTCTACCTGGGAAGGAGAGGGCACATGTAACTAATAAAGTACACTTATTTTTCTGTTGAAGGAACTTCTAAATTTAGAAGGTGGATGTTTACAAGTTCCTTTAGCAAAGCTGAATATGTCTGCTCTTTTTCATTTGGGGGAGTGGGGGACAAGCAGTAGGTTGAAGAAGCAAAGAGGAAATGTGGCGGCCTCTAAAAAGACTTTTGGTAGTTTTGCTGTTTTCAGCGTGCTACTGAAGGGGTCAGGATTACTCTGCTGCCCCTCAGCTCCTCCCACCCCGCCCCCAAAACAAGCCACTTTGGCATAAGGATTATTTTGAGCCGAAGGTAACTGAGAAACAGCTGACGTTGGAAAAGCTCTAAAACCAGAGGATATCCGTTTCCCTTTTGTAAAAGACATTTTCATTTGAAAAGATGTCTTCCTCTCCGGTACCAGCGAGAGGAGAATGGCTCTGGAGACGGCTCATCTCCTTCGATGACTTGAGTTGCTTAACAGACCTCATTTCCCATACGTTTCCTCCTTACCTCCCCACAAGCTCCCTCCCGGCCAAAGCCTGAATCCCCTTTGCCACACTTAGACCGCATGGCTCATCTGCCTCTGAGTTTTCACTCCATTTCTGTGAAATTCCCATATTCATAAGTAATAAGGCCCTTCCTCCTCTTACTCTGCCTTTTGTCAGATTAATAATCTGTAGGTTCTCAGGTCCTGGGCCCAACAAGGTAGGGGAAAAAGTTTCTTTCTCTCCTACGCTACCCATATCATTTGAATGTTTTTAATAGAAAAATATTTAATTAATCATAAGCAAATGCATATTCAAAGAATAAAAAGTTTAGTTCTGACTGGAGTGAATAAGTGGGTTGGGTGTCGGCCTATAAAGGGAAAGGTTGATTCCTTTGAGGCTTGATTCCTGGTCAGGGCGTGTGCCTGGGTTGCTGGTTCGGTCCCGGTCCCAGGGAGCACAGAAGAGGCAACCAATCGATATTTCTCTCCCACGTGTTTCTCTCCCTCTCTTTCTCCCTCTCTTCCCCTCTCTCTTAAAAAAAAAAAAGGTTAATATAAAGATTCAAGATTCACATTAATATTCACATTATGATAAATAATAAAATTTAATATCTTTCTCTTGATGAGTGTTCAGCTTTTGCTTTTTTTTTTTTTTTCCTATTTAACTTACCTTGCCATCTTTTTTCCTAGGCTTCCTATTACTCCTCCTCCCCATTTTCCTATCTATTGATTTGAATTTTTTCAGTTCCGTGGGAGACCGAATTTCACTTGACTGTTCTCGACAACAGCAGTCAGTGAAAATAAAGTTCAAGGATTTGGCGTTCTGTTTCCCAACGTCCAACCAGCAGTCGTCCGCTGCACTTTGAGTCCCTCACAAAACCACAGGAAGTTTCACAAGAGACGGTCAAGCTTGTTTGTCTGCTTCTCTCAGTTGTGTTACAACACAGCCCCCCACCCCCTAACACCCTTTCCTTTAAGTCATACCCTGCCCACTAGTCCCAAATTTCTGAGCGTTACAGTCTCTTAACTCCTCAGCTTATGTTTCTTTAAAATTATTTTTTATTTTTATTTTTATTTATTTTACTCTGCCTATGTTTTAACAACACCTTGGCCCTCACGTCTTCTGTCAACTTTACTTCATAACTTCAAGTGTTTACTTGTTTTTTGCCGGTAACCTTTTCCCTCTTCCCTGAACTTCCTATTTTATTTTATTTTTTAAAGATTTTATTTAGTTTTTAGAGAGAGGGGAAAGGGTAGGAGAAACAGAGATGGAGAGAAACAACAATGTGTAGTTGCCTCTCACACACCCCCTACTGGGGACCTGGCCCGCACCCCAGGCATGTGTCCTGACTGGGAATCAAACTGGCGACCCTTTGGTTTGCAGGCCAGCACTCAATGGGTTGAGCCACACCAGCCAGGGCTGAACTTCCTATTTTATTGTCTTCCTCTCTGCCTGTCTCTCTCCTTCATGACTCACCAAATCTCTTCACATTTTCTGGTCTCTGGTTCATATTTTGATACATTATTCCTACAGATTTGTTAATTGCCTAGTTACTGTCTGTAAGTATGTAATTGTTCCATGGAGTATGTTTTCTCACTAACTACATTAAAAGCTTTTGGGAAGCAGGGGGCCCATGTCACACTTCTTTCATACCTCGGTGCTGTGCACGGAATGAGTGCTGACTGGAACTAGAGACTGGAGGTCGCTGAGCGCCAAAGGCAGGGAGCTCCAACTCTCCTCCAGCAGTCTTTCCATCGGCAATCCTTCTCTTCTCTCGTATGGACTTGTGTGCAGCCCAGTTTAAGCTACCATTAGACCTCTCCATAGGAATTAGGAACCTACCATTAGGTCTCTATTTGTTATTATTAAGAAGAACCCCAATCTACCTGGAATGCGTTTTCTGAACAAAAAAGCGTTTCTCTTTACCCAAAGCTGTCATCCTAAGACACGGATTTCAAAGTCAGACACCTTGCTTGAGCTCTAGTACAGGTATTAACCATGGGCCACTCCCTATTTCTCCATTCCTCCCTCTACCTCTCAGCCCCCTGAGATTAGGATTTAAATCTGAAGCAAAACTTGCAGGAAAATGCCGTTTTAGTCTTCATAGGTTACAAATAAACACGACCTCAGCAGGGAGACACTTGAAGGGAGCCAGTGCTGGGTAGTGACTGGACTTTCAAGACAGCACGAGCCTCCCCGTCACAGCTCTGCTTCTAGAGACCCCTGCGAGCAGTAGTGATGGCTGGAATGGGCCACAGTAACGATGACCACACCACGGCAAAATGAATGCAGGTTCTCCCTCTCCCTATTTAAAATAAGGAGCAGAGAACTAAAAGCCCTTCGCAGAGGCTTGAGGGTGGGGTGGGAACTTACATTTGTCAGAAGGATTGATCAGAATAAATATTGGAAAGTTCACCATCCTGGTCAACAATCTTTTCTTGTTTAAAAGCTTCCAACAGCAAATATCTCTGGCGCAAATGCACTCTGTTTTAAGCATTTCAAATCAATCCACTACATAGCTTTTCTGACTGATGAAACCTTCTGGTTTTTCTTTGAGGCAATCTGACTCTACTCTCACCCCAGCAGGTTGAACTCAAAAGGCAGTGCTGTACAGTGGTTAGGAGGGAGACTTTAAGGACAAGCAGCTTTACACAGAGGTGGCTGTAATGGTTACCCCATGCCCCTCTTTCATCAGGGGGCAATTAGGGCTGTCGTGAGGATTAAATGAGTTAATACAGACTAACCTTCAGAATAGTGCCCGGCACATAGTGAGAACTCAATAAATGTTCAATTATTTATTTTTTTCTTATTTGAGGGATCCTCTTTAGGAATAATATCTTAGAAATTAAAAAACACAGTACAAGTTGCTTCAGTTTTTTTTTTTCTATAGGATTTCTTTCATTGGACATGAATAAACTAGTACTTTAATGAAGGCAAACAAAGTGTGTTTACTCAGTACAATTCCCAACTATTTGAAGAACAACCCACCTAATTAAGCTTCAGTTTCACATGCTGTTTAGAAGTTCTGTATCTTTGCCAAAATGATTCAATATTTTAAAAACTCATTTGAGGGAAGCTGGAATTCTCTACTGTTTTTCTTCACCATGTGTGCATCCATCTTTTTAGCCTGGCTTGTGATACGAATTTTTCATTGACCTATGTGTGGTTAGCAGAGTGTGGAAACTACCAATGGACGTCTTAAACCCCAGTGGTTTTGTGTGGTGTTGGATTTTTAAATTTGATGAAGCTATAACTTAAACCAAAGTTTCAGTGTTAATATATTTGGTTTCTCAATCTTAAACTGGTTTTTGCTCTGGAATATTTTTGATTATTTTCTGTTTATATTTCCATGAAAAAGAAATTTTTAGACATAGAAGTGCTAAGTTTTTTCTCCCTGTCTTCACAATCTTCTATTAACACCATTGCAACCCCCAAAGTGCCTAAAGGACCATATTAGATTTTTATCCACCTAGGGTTTATTGAAACTATTCTTGTCCCATTTTAAAGCAGTTTTCACAAAATCTGTGAAAATAGTGAGAGTGTCTGTTCTATTATCATAACTTAAATTTTCAGATATTTTAGAGCTGAGGCCTCCTACTCTCATTCTATGGTAGTGTTAAAATGTAATTGTTCCTTGTAGTGTTAAACTGTAATTGTTTTAAAAATTGCAGTTATTATCTGTACTTTAGTTTCCTTTTAATTTTATAAAATTAAGAAATAGCCCCAGCTGGTGTGGCTCAGTGGATTGAGCGCGGGCTGGGAACCAAAGGGTTGCTGGTTTGATTCCCAGTCAGGGCACATGCCTGGGTTGTGGGCCAGGTCCCCAGTGGGGGAACGTGAGAGGCAACCACACACTGCTATTTCTCTCCCTCTTTTTCTCCCTCCCTTCCCCTCTGTCTAAAAATAAACAAATTTAAAAAAAAGAAAGAAAGAAAGAAATAGTGCAGGCATACAAAAATTTTAATAATCTGTGTTTCTAATACCATAATAAAACACATATTAACATTTGACCATATTTGCTTGAACCTTTTTCTTTTTAAAGAAATAAAATGCCACAGCCACTATGGGAGATTGCCATCCATTCTTCTTGGTGTAGCCTTCCCATCTCTCCTTTGTATTTCTTTGTCTTTTGAAGGAGACAAGTAATTATCGCTTGATGAGAGTTAGTGCTAATGTTAAGAGCTTTGAGGACCTGAGATAGAAGGTACCATAATTAAGTATCATAATAATGAAGGACTTTTTCATCAGATATGTGCTTTCCCTTGGCCAGTTCGTATCAGAGTAATGAGGAAATGCAGAAGCCTAAGATGAAATCTACTTAGACACAGACACCAAACTACAGGGTTCGTGGAGTTCCCACAGCAGGTAGTATCCCTTGCACTTACTAGATATTTTGGATTGACAAGTCTAGCTATGGGAAAGACAACTTCATTTTCTCCTCCTCCTTGTCCTATACGCCTGGGTAACCTCCAGGCTCACAGACGTCTAGACTATCATTGTCCTGGGGACTGAGGATGTGCCCAAATATGGAAATATTATTCTTATATGTAATCATATAATTTTACTTGATGTGGTCCTTGTAAGAACTCTTCAAGGCAAGTACTATTATCCCCCATTCTTCAAATGAGGGACTGAGGCTTAACCAGGTGGGACAATTTGCTGCGGGTACGACCATCTTAGTCTGCATTTCAACATCGGTGGTCTGATTTCCAAGCCCACAAACTTAACCACCCAACACACTGCCTGTCAGCTGTTATATTGTTTATTTCTATTGTTGTCATGGCCAAAATGGGAGTAACCAGAGTCATAGTCAATGCCGACGCACTGTCTCTGTCACAACAGAAGAGACAGACTGTGCTGGTGCCGTGACCCCAGGGCGCATCCTCGGGGTACAGCCCTGGAATAACCAACTCCCATCGTCTTTGAGTTTGAGTTCATAGAATTTTTCCGAGAAATTTCAGCCCATCTCTTTTTTTTTTTTTAAAGCCATTTCAAAAGCCAACCTTTGGGAGTGTCTAAATGTGAAAGAATACCCTTTCTAAGTTATTGTAAGAGGACCAATTCGGTTATCATTTTGAAAATCTTATTTCTGATTCCCTCTGTGTCTCTATTGATTCTTCCCAATGTTGACAGAGAACAGAAGTTGGCAGAAATATGATGAGAGGGACTTTCCCAGCAGAAAATATATACGTACAGCCTACATACATACATATATACACAAACACAAAAGTAAATGAATAATGGGAATATACTAGTTAGGATGATATGGGCTGACTCATCTGGCTTCAACAACAAAGAAAATATATATATATATATATTTTTTTTTTAAAGATTTTATTTTTTTATTTATTTTTAGAGAGAGGGGAAGGGAGGGAGAAAGAGAGGGAGAGAAACAGCAATGTATGGTTGCCTCTCACATGGCCCTCATGGGGACCTGGCCCGCAACCCAGGCATGTGCCCTGACTGGGAATTGAACCGGGACCGCTTGGTTCCCAGCCCACGCTCAATCCACTGCGCTACACCAGCCAGGGCAAAGAAAATATATTAACTCACATAAAAAGAAGTCCTAATTAGGGCGGCTTTGGAGTTGGTTAATTCAAGGACCCACGCTGGTTCCTAGTGTTATCATCACGCCTTGCCATCTTTAGCCTATCAATTTTGTCTATGAAATGGCTACAGAATTCCCAGGTACCATATTCAGGCAAGACAAGGTCCAGTAGAAGACAAGACAGTATTTTTTCATCTCTTTTGAAGGCGAGTACATTTTTCCCAAAAGCAACCCAGCAGACTTCCTCTTAGGACTCAGATCTTGGTGGCCAGGTCTGTGAGACACTGGCCCCGCAGTGGGGGGATGGGGTCCCCATAGCAGCAGATTGAAAATGAGGCCTTCCTGCTGAGATTGAACCTCCTGCCCCCAGAGGAGAGGATTCCTGAACAAAGTCCTTGTTTGGTTATCAAGGAACTGGGTTATGGGTGTTGAGTATGCAACAAGGTCTAATGTTTGGGGCAAGAAAGACTAGTATTTTTTTGGTCCTATTTCTATGCCAAATGCTTTACATGGATTCTCCCGCTTAACCCTTATAGTGAACTAATGAGAGTAAAATGGGAACATTTTTATTACCACCTTACTCATGATGAACCTGAGGAACAGAGATGCTAATTAAATGGTTATAGGTCACACAAGAGTAAGTGACAGTGTTCTCCTTCTAAGTCAGCTCTGCCTAACCTCCAAGGCCATTTTTTTTCCATATGACATAGATATCAATGGAACAATTGTATGTCGACATGAACTTTTTTTTTAAAGATTTTATTTACTTTTAGAGAGAGGGGAAGGGAGGGAGAAAGAGGGAGAGAAACAGCAAAGTATGGTCACCTCTCACGTGGCCTCCACTGGGGACCTGGCCCACAACCCAGGCATGTGCCCTGACTGGGAATCGAACCAGCAACCCTTTGGTTCCCAGCCTGCGCTCAATCCACTGAGCTACACCAGCCAGGTCTCGACATGAACTTTTTAATAATATTCCTGATTTTTATCATAGTTCCTCATACATCATGAGACTATTACCTACAATTATACATGTAGTTACACAAATGTAATCACAGTATGCATGCTGTTTTATGACCTGCTTTAAAGAGAACACTTGCCGATCTCATAATGAAAACTGCACTTTGTTTTCATTTGCTAGAATTTTCATAAGCCTTAATAACATATTTTCTACCCAGCAACAAAAGGGGTCCTTTAAAAATTTAAGTCAAATCATGTGTATTCTTTAGCTCAAAATTTCCAGTGGTTTCTCATCTCAGAGTAAAAATGAAAATCAAAGTCCTTATAATTGCTTTTGAGGTATTGGAACAGTAACCTCTCTGTCCTGTTACCTTTCTGATAACAACTCCTACCACTCTCTTTTACATTCACCCACTTCCGACACTACGGCTTCTTTGCTCTTAGTTGAACATAACAACACACTCCTGCCTGCCTCAGGGCCTTTGCACTTGCTGTTTGTTCTGCCTAAAATGCTTTCCCCAAGGATACCTTCATGGCCAGCTCTCTTACCTCCTACACATCTTTGAAAAGTTACCTTTTCAGTGAGAGCTTCAATAACCAATCTATATAAAACTCTATTCTTTATCTTCCATAATTTATATGAGTATTTATTACCTTCCAACATATGATATAATTCCCTTATTCATTTTACCTGTCTCCCTCTAATCCATACTAAAATATATGCCAAGGATTTTTGTTTATTTTGTCTAGTGATGTGTCCCTTGTGCTGGGATCAGTGTCTGGTAGTTTGTATGTGCTCAATAACTATTTGTTGATTGAGTGACTGTTTTAACGCCTAAGTGACTGGTAAGTTATTTATATTTCTTTTTTAATAAACTGATTGTCATGTCCTTTGGTTTCTTTGCTATTAGGTGTTCAAAGTTTTTATTGATTTGTTTGAATTCTTTATATTTTAAGGACATCAATTTTATGGCAAATATTTCCCCCATTTTTCCCTTTGTCTTTTACCACTGTGTGTAGGTATGTGTGTTAAAAATATTTAAACTTTTACATAGTCAAATCTAGAAATATTTTCCTTTTTGATACTGTGTTTTATAAGAACAAGTTGACAAAAGAAAAATCTCACATCTAAATATATTTAATCAAAGGCTCAGCAGTGCCTAATTTTTTTCTACATAATTATATTCAAATTTCTACTATTTGCAGATATATAGTACTTAACAAATTTGAATAATTATTTAAACTTTTTGATATGTAATCACTTGCCAATTATTATTTTTTTCTCCTGGGTAGTTTATCTGGTAAGCAAGAAGGGTAAACTGTTACTAAAGCCTCCTTTTACATTAATGTAAGGGAAATAATTTGATGTAGAGGATGATTAAAATTATAAAACATTTGTTTATAATATTTGCATATATTTATTGTTTTAAATATGTTCTCCACTCAAAGAAAAGCTTAGTAGGCTATAAATCTAAATCATTAGGCTTTTGTGTCACTGGAATATTTATGATAATTAAGCCCACTTATAAACTCTATTCTGTGTCTGACAGTAAGTCCTTTCACAACTGAACCTGGTTGCATACATTTATTTATTCCACCCCTTCACTGAATTTCAAATATTAAAAATGTCTAGTTGTTTAATGACATTTTACATTTTTATAAATATTAACTTCATGAACCAAATTTTAAACTCACAATATTTATTTATTTATTTTTATTTCTTGATTTGTGAAAGAGAAAGAAACATCAACTTGTTGTTCCACCTATCTCTCCATTCATTGGTTGATTCCTGTATGTGCTCCCACCAGGGATCAAACCTACAACCCTGGCATGTGAGGATGATACCTACACCAATCAAGGTACCAGGCCAGTTTAAAAAATTAAGAATACTATCAGGCTGCCCTGGCTGGTGTGGCTCAGTGGATTGAGCGTGGGCTGTGAACCAAGGGGTTGCTGGTTCGATTCCCAGTCAGGTCATATGCCAGTGGGGGCCACATGAGAGGCAACCACACATTGATGTTTCTCTCCCTCTCTTTCTCCCTCCCTTCCCTTCTGTCTAAAAATAAATAAATAAAATCTTTAAAAAATATATATTAAAAAAAAAAAAGAATACTATCAGGCCCTGGCTGGTGTGGCTCAGTAGACTGAGCACTGACCTGTGAACTGAAAGGTAGCCAGTTGGATTCCCAGTCAGGACACATGCCTGGGTCGGGGGCCAGGTCCCAAATCGGGGGCATGTGTGGGGGCATACCTGAGGCAACCAAATGATGTTTCTCTCCTTCTCTTTCTCCCTCCCTTCCCCTCTCTCTAAAAAAAAAATAAATAAAATGACTTTAAAAAATTACTATCAGAAAAATATAGAAATATGATTATGCTACTGCTTTTAAGAAACAGAATGCCAATTCATCTTTCCTTCCTTTATGGTGTTTGTTTTTCGTTGTTTAAAGTCAGTGTTTGTATTTCATTGCTCAATTATGCCCTTTTGTTATAACTGCCGATGGTGCATTGACAGATACAAAAATTAGGTAAGTCCTTTGGAACTTAAAAAGTAATCCATGAGAAAATCCTATTCATCAAATGGTGGATCATAAAGCACTTTATTTATTTTTCCTTCTAATATTTCTCTTCAAAGTGTGCAGAAACTATTTAAAATAATTTGTTCTGGGTGAGATTATATCCCCCTTACATCCACAATAAAACAAGTTATTTAAGCTCTTTAACCTATGCATTACTCTTAAACTTGAGTATTTAATAAGAATTAATGTTAATAAAATAATGGAAACCAAATAACAAAAATCTATCATAAGGAAGCAAATTGTCCTATCCATTTACACTAGGTTATGTGCATGGCATATTCAGGGACCTGCATAGACTGTGCAGAACAGCATGGAATTAGAATTCCTGGTTTCTAACTATTCAGTAGCTGTGTGACTGGTGTGGGGGAAAAATGATTTTACTTCTACCCTTCTAAAGTTCTTCTGGCTGGACTAATGATCAAATTAACATGAGACAGATTAACGGGAGAAAATGACCAAATTTATTACATATGTACATATGAAGTTTCCATAAGAATGTGGGAGCAGGACAGATCGGGCAGTTAAGGCTTATATCACATATTGAGGTAAGTAGAAGGGTGGTTTATGGTTGAGACTTCAACCATAAGAAGGCAATTCACATGGAAGCGGAAAGGCAAATGTTTGGTAAAATAGTGTTTACTGGGCCATCTTTAACCAAGGGAGAGAGAGAGGACTTTGATCAAAGGAGACTTGGGAGGCTCCTCCCTGTCATACCTAATTGATGTTAAACTAGTTATCTGTGATAATAGCTCCTTTCCTAGAGCAGATCCTTTATCTAAATACTTTAAGCAGTTAGGGAGAAGGTTGAAGGTTTTTCCTGAGTCATTTAAAAAAACCCCAGCTTAAAATAATATCTAAAAAAGTCCTATTTTGGGGCCCTAGCTGGTGTGGCTTAGCAGATTGAGTGCCAGCCTGCGAGCCAAAAGGTCACAGGTTCGATTCCCAGTCAGGGCACATGCCTGGGTTGAGGGCCCGGTCCCTGGTGGCATGAGAAACAGCCACACATTGATGTTTCTCTCCCCCTCTTTCTCCCTCCCTTCCCCTCTCTCTAAAAATAAATACAAACCTTAATTTTTAAAAAAGCCCGTTTAAAAAAGTCCTACTTTGAGTTGGCAAACTCTGCTTCCCCTTACTGGGAAGAGGCTTCAATGTTACAGGACCTTTAAAATGGGCTACAGCTAACTGCAAGGCCTGCTTCACGGACTTGTGTGAATCACTTGGGGTAACACACAAGTTTACAAGCTGGGTATGTGAGTAAGACTTCTGAAGGAAGGGAGAGCAGGTTTGCAAGCCTTCTTTCTGGTGGGCATAGAATGACTCATGAGCCAAGTCCCTCCTCCCTATCATCTCCAGAGCAGCTCTCTTCCACTAGTCCACAAATGACCCCGGCTGACCAGGGACCAAGCGGAGAATCTACAAGAGTACGTACCTGAAGAACTTCATATCAGAATTGGCCCAGCCCTGCCATGTACAGCTACTTTTCTCTCTTTAAGCCTCAACTGCTCTAGGTTACTCTAGGTGTAAACTGAGCATAAAATAGTTCTATCTACTTTACAAAGTTGTTTTGACGATTAGAGATAATGCAAGAAAGTTTAGCTACAAAGAGTGAAAAATTTGTTTCCTAACTCCTGTCCTCCTAAGGAAACTTCTACCGCCTGCTTAACATAGCAGTGCTAAACTTCAAGAAACCGCCTTTCCCTCAGGATCTCCGCAAGGAAACTAGAGTTATTTAAATCAATCCCCAAACAGAAAGATGTAATTGACTGGTACCCACAGGTGGTTTGGAGGACGATTTTGCATTTTAAAAGAGGATTACCGGACCGGAAGGATTTGAGAAAATATGGAACCTTTATTTATTTTTGGTAGGAAGCGAATAGAATTCCCTGAACCGTACACCCCCGTCGTTGAATGGTCGGTTTAAAGCGGGTTGTGGGAGGGGACATTTAAAAAGCGCGACTAAGTAATAAACTTGAAATACAGAACTAGTTCACGGCCACCCCCCCCCCTGCCCTTTGCATCAAGTGGATTGTACAAGTATAACGACCTTGGCTGTCCTAATCTGGGAATGAACCCTTGCTAGAGAGAAGGGCGACAGGAAAAGGCCGAAGCTCAACTGAATTAACAGGATGTTTTCATTTGAATAAACTCAACCCAGTTGTTAACTCCCCACTCATCACTGCTAATATCCCACCCTCCCGGAGGGGCGAGCTGCGTGAGTTGAGCACGGAGCGAAACCTCTGCAGGACGCCCAAGGGCCTGGGGGCCCCTTGGCCGGGCAGTCTTCTCCTCCCGCCGGACCCCAGGAGGTAGCGGTGGACTGATCACAGAAGATTAGCAGTTTTCAGGAGGTTGGGGAAACCACCGCGAACACAGCCCCAGCACAGGCATTCCTCGAACTGGGCTTTCCGGGTTCTTTGCCGCTAGTAGGGCGGGGATTCGGGTCCCCACCTGCGGCCGTGCGGAGGCGTGTCGGGAGCCTCCCCGGGAGCGGTTCGCGGGGCGGGGGCGGGGCCCTGGGAGGCGGGGTCGCGAGGCGCTCCAAGGCCCGGGCGGCGCCAGGAGCCCGGCGGGGTGGCGGCGGGAGGGGCCAGGACCGACGGATTGAGCGGCGGTCACAGCTGCAGCAGGACTGCCGGTCCGCGGCTCTGGGCCGCGCGCCGGGAACCTCGCGGGCTGGGCGGGCGCGGCACCCCCTGCCTGGCCACCTGCGCCCGGGGGAGGCGGCCCGCGCGCGACGGGACCAGCAGCATGAGCAGCGGCTACAGCAGCCTGGAGGAGGACTCCGAGGACTTCTTCTTCACCGCCAGGACCTCCTTCTTTAGGAGAGCGCCCCAGGGCAAGCCCCGCGCCGGCCAGCAAGTGAGTGGTGCGCGCGGCGGGCGCTGCAGCCCCAGTCCCACAGCGCCCGCGTGTCCGTGGGCGGCGGGACCCCCGATGCCACGTGTCTCCGCGGGGCGGGGTTGCTCGCGGGGAACGAGGAGGGGGCCGCGGATAAGTGGCTTCTCTTCGGATCCCAGGGTCCTGCCTTGAGTTTGTGCACGTGGGCTTGCGGGCTCGCACTTGGGGCGCCCGGGGCGAGGGAAGGAGCAGGAAGGGTGGGGAGGCTCAGGGCTGGCTCCTGCCTTCCGCGCCAGATGGCCTCTGCGTCTCCGCTTCGGGCGGCCGGCTGCGGGGGAGCAGTTCTAAGCGAGGAGGCGTCTCCTAGCCACTCCCGGAGTTTTCCCTGCCACCCGGGACGCCCTGAGCGCCCACGCAGACCCAACGGTTGGGTCCTCGCGCTGGCCCTCTGTTTTGGTCAATTCAGCGGCCTGTGGCTCCCTGAGAAGCTTGGAAGGCAGTGTAATAGCGAGGAGTGGCCGTAGTGACCCGGCCTCTTATCTTCCCGGTCCCCGCGCCTCTGGTGGGGAGGAGGCGCTACGAGAAACTCGGGGCCTGACGATAGTAGGCGCACACTAAATCTTAGTTGCGAGTATCGAGGTTCTGCGTTTCCTGTAAAGTTAAGTTTATAGGTGCCTCGAATCTGTTTTGCAAACAAGTTTCTTTGATACGTAAATGCTAGCAGGCGAGAGCTGAGCGTT
Source organism: Micronycteris hirsuta (assembly GCA_004026765.1). Classification (NCBI taxonomy): domain Eukaryota; kingdom Metazoa; phylum Chordata; class Mammalia; order Chiroptera; family Phyllostomidae; genus Micronycteris; species Micronycteris hirsuta. The sequence continues at coordinate 5,816 of PVJI01012343.1, read as the reverse complement.
AGGCCGGTTTCTTCCTTTTTTGGAGGAGGCATGCTGTGGGAAGCCTGACTTGGGAAAAGATGGTCAGGGAACTTGGGCCAGTTTCGCCGACCGTGGCCGTGTTTTGCAGAGAGGCTTTCCTGAAACGGGGCAGTTGGGCTGGACCTCTGAGTCTGGCGCTTGAGCCCGCGGCCTCCTGGTCCTGGAGCCACACCAGGAAGCCGTGCCAACCCAGCCAGGCTCACATCAGATTAGAGACGTCTGTAATGGAATAAATTGGTTGCTCTTTAAAA
>PVJI01012342.1:0-52068 GCA_004026765.1 Micronycteris hirsuta | reverse complement strand
TATGTCTGAAATGCTTTTCCCCAGCTTTAATCTTAGCTCAAATACCATTTCCTCTCACAGGTCTTCCTTGTTGTTGTTATTTTCTATTCCCATACCCAGTCTATTTCCTTTCTAGCAGTGATAATAATTTGTCATTGTTTATCTATAATTGACTTTTAATCTCTCTTTTGCCCTAGGCTACAAGCCCAACGAGGGCAGGGATTGTCACTGTGTTGCTCAGCACTATAGCCACTGCCTGGCATATGGTGAGGGGTCTATAAATATTTACTGAGTAATAGGCTGTTGGCATCCAGGCCTATGGGTCTCCCAAGCCACATTCCTCATATAGACACTCCTGTTCCATCTCCCTTCCCACAGCATTCAGAAAGCAGTACTCATAGAAGTCTGCAGAGCAGTAAGACTACTCCATAGAGGTGGCAACCAGGTTCCTAACTTCAGGGAGTTTCCCAGGGGTCAAACCCTCCCTGCTCACTCCCTTTCCTTTTTCTTCAGAAATGGCAGCCAGAGAGGGAAGCCCTCAGGTTGGCTGCCTTGGGAGCAGCCCCCTCCTCAAGAAGGAGTCTGCTGCTCCTCACTCAGGCCCCACCAAATGTCCCCCAAGATTCCTATCCTCCGAGAGGCTTTTGGACATAGCCTGGGCTTTCCTGGAGAAACAGGAAACACTGCTGGACTGGAGTTGGTGCTTAACAAGATCCAGATCCCAGGTGAGGTGGGTTGAATAGTAGCTACAAAAAATATATACTGTACTGTCCAAGTCCTAATCCTTGGAACCTGTGAATGTGACTGTTTTTGAAAAAGGGTCTTTGCAGATGTAATTAAGTTAAAGACCCCAAGATGGAATAATTTTGGGTTATCAGGTAAATCCTAAATCCAAAGGACGAGTGTTACTTTTAAGACACAGAAGAGAAGACACAGACAGAAAAGAAAGCCACATGGAGACACAGGCAGAGTATGGACGGATGTGGCCACAGGCATAGTTCCACATGCCTGAAACTATGGTAGAAGCTGAAAGAAGCATGGAAGGCTTTGCCCTAGGGCCACAGGACCAGCAGGGAGTCTGGCCCTTCCTACACCCTAATTTCAGATGTATAGCCCCCCAAAACTGTGAGAAAATATATTTCTGTAGCTGGAAGCCACTCAGTTTGTAGTAAATTGTTACAACAGCCATAGGAAACTAATACACCTGAGAAGGGCAGACTCATTTCTTGCTTCAGCCCACAAAAGACATGCTTTCGAGATCACAGAATTTTCTGCTGAGAGAGACACTAGGGCTGAGTCAGCTGGCATTTCCTAAATCCAGGTGCCCAGGCTCCACCTGACTGCTGTTTCCACTTCCACATACCATTCTACCCATTTCCCCTTAATATTTCTCTTTCAACTGATCTACCTTTTTCCTGTTCAAATGTATTTGAGAGAGAACTTTATCTAGAATGGCAAGAACCAGCACTACTTGAAATTCACTCGGTCCACTGTGACTCACTTATGCAGCCAACAAAACACTCAAGAACACTGACTGTGTACTGGGCACCAGTTCAAGGCTCTGGAAATACAGTCAGGAGAAATCAGATAGGGATCCTTGTCCTTCTGCGTCTGGCATTCTTGTGTGGAAGAGGCTGGAGGATAGTTGACCAAATCAGTACAAAGCTGTTAAGACTAAAAATGTCCACTACCATGTCCTCTAAAATTGTCTGTTACTAGCAGGGCAGTGGGATGGAGGCAGAGACCAGGGTTGGAATGTTGGGGTGCCAGTGCCTGGCTCTAGGAGCCTCAGTCTTCCCTCCACCAGAGCAGAAGGAATTCTCAGGCTCCTCAGTCCCCTGCCTCTGAGAGCCTTGGTGTTGAGAGAGAGGGAACTCCCCCACAGGGGCACAGCTGGGGCTGGTCTGTGGGGCTGGGATAGAGGACATTTCCAAGGTGCTGAGCCCTCCAGGCCCAGAGGGAGGATAGAGGAGGGGTGGGGGAAGAAGAGGGAGGTCCTAGGAGAGAAAGTACAGCTGCTAGAGCTCAAAGCCCATGCCAGCCTCATCTTGCTGTGGTTGACAGAAAAGGGGTGTCTGGTGGCTTATGGGATCTGTTGGCAAACAAACTATGAGGCTGAACACTCACCCAGGGAGGACAGGAAGCCTGCTCCTGAATCATTTGTCTACACTAAACATCAATTATTCATTGAGTATTTACAATTTGCAAGACCCAGGCGACCTGTTTTATATGGTTTAGCAGCACGGCAGTCATCAAGGTAAGTATTTCCAGTTTTCAGATAAGGAGACTGAGGCTCAAAAAGGCCACACAGCTCTAAGTGCCAAGAACAGGATTTGAACCCAGGGCTGATCTTAGCCATCTCACTCTACCATCTTTAGCTTTGTTTCTGAACTAGTAAAGTGGTTTTGGTTGGAAGAAACAAGTACCCATTCAAACTGACTTAAGCCTACCTCCATCCCCAAAAAGAATTTATTGTAAATTTCAGGGCTTTCAGGCTCAGCTGGACCCAGATGTGAAACAACCTTCTCACAACTCTGTCTCACCTTGGGCCCAGTTTTCGTCAGTGTCAGCTTTATCTTATGGTACCAGAAATTTAAAAAAATAAAGTCACTTGTGGCTTCACAAACTCACTGGAAATGTGACCCTCTGTTCTAATAGTTCTACAACAAGTCCTGAGTACCATTTTCATTGGCCTAGCTTGGGTCACAAGGCCAGCCCCCAACCAATAATTTGGTCAAGCAGATGTAGTATTCCCACTAGCTAGAAATGGATCAGGCATCTACCACTGAAGTTGGCAGGTGAGCACAGCAATCTCACCCCCAAGTTACAGGGACTGAGAATGAGGTAAGGTGATTCATAAAAGGAAAATGGAAACCATTTACTAGCAGAATGGACTCTTGGCAAGCAGAATCTACTACAGCCTCTCTGTTTCTTTGCTGTACAGAAACGAAGAAAAAAATATATACTGTCGAAGTCCTGGATTATAAGGACTCTCTTTGTAAATTTCCTTTGGAAAATCTCCAACCTGATCGTCATGGGAAGAAGAGGCAAAGCTCTCACCCACGGCAGCTAGGCTAGATGGCCTTGGGTGAGAAGCCTAGTAGAGTGAATTATAGAGGAAATGGATTGTAAGTCTCCCCACAGAGATGGTACGTTGTCCATTTGGCTACTTTTGGACAGCAGTAAGGGAGTGAGTGTATGCAAGCAGAGGTTTTCAATGTGTTTGCTCCTTCCATTTATCATTATCCTCTGGGTAACCACTGGTTCCAGAATGAAGAAATACATGAAACATACCTGATCATAGACCCAGAGTCTAAAGCAAACCTACCCCAGATGACCTGATGACCCACAAACCCAAGAGCAAGACACATAAATGGCTGTTTTTTTGTTTATGTTTTTTAAGATTGTATTTATTTATTTTTAGAGAGAGGGGAAGGGTAGGAGAAAGAGGAGGAAAGAACATCAATGTGTGGTTGCCTCTCATGAGCCCCCTACTGGGGACCTGGCCCGCAACTCAGGCATGTGCCCTGACTGGGAATTGAACCAGCAACCTTTTGGTTCACAGCCCATGTTCAATCCACTGTGCTATACCAGCCAGGGCTAAATGGTTGTTTTAAGTGCCTGAGATTTAGGGAAAGTTGTTTGTCATTTGGCAATATCACAGCAAAATCTGACTATCCCACTTTGAAAGTTTTGGAGGTTTTATGTTGAGGAAGACTACTATTCTTTGAAGTAAACAGTCTTCAGTGAGTTAGTACTTTGAGCTGTGGCCAGTGTATATTCTGCCAAAATGGTCTGGTAACCCAGAAAGATGTAGCCACCATATTTTAACACAGCAGCCATATTTCAACTCCCCAAAAGTCTTCATAGCCAGGAGTTTGGCATCTTCTTTTGGATGCAATTATCCCTACCCTTCATCTAGGGTCTCTCAGGGGCTTTACCAACTGTGTGACCTTGGGCAAGTTATTTGCACTCTCTCACACATAGTTTCCTTACGTGCAAAAGGGAATAATACCAATCCTTGGCTTTTGGGGGAACTAGTTGAGAGAATACAAGTATATAAAAACAGTGAACTAGTTCAATAAATGTTAGCTTTATATTTATTCATTTTTTAAAACTAGTGAAGAAGTAAAGATGCATTTTAATATGCAGTCTGCTCCTCTCAGCCTTGGGAACATAATGCAATAAAGCATGTCCCACAGTGAAGAAGCTCCACGGTGCCTGAACCTGGGAGAAGAGGAATCTGAAACACCAGCAAGGCAGGTTCTTACCTTCTTCCTTATTTTTTGTTTTAGTTACTTGAAATCACACAGCCAATTTATTTATTTCGATTGTTCATTATGGAAATAAAACAAAGATGTGCAAACAGTGACAGCATTTGTTACAATTTTACCAATTAGAAAGAGCCACGGCTGGAAGAAAAGTCACAATTCTATTAAATGAGAAAACATTGATTTCCCATACTTCATTTCCATTGGAATTTAATTGACTGTCAGTTGAGATTTTAATTAGAGTAGATAAACCATCCCCTTGTCCCACTTTCCTCAGGCTCTGAGTTTGCTGCTTGCTCTCCCCAGATGGGCAATGAGGACCTGAGAGCACAATAGTGATCCTTGTTAAACGGTAGCATCAGGGTAGTAGCTAAATGGATGCTCACGGTGCCAGGCACTATGTGACATCCTGCTGTGCAGAGCCACATTCCCACTGGGCTGCCGCACAGTTTATTTCAGATGAGGAAACTGAGACTTGGAGATTTCAAGTGATGTGCTCGCATTCCACATCTAGCAAGGGGCAGATTCAGAACTTGAACTCAGATACGATGACAAAGCTCATGCCCCAAGACCCTATTTTTGGCTTCACCTCATGGTCCTGGGTACTGTCAGTGTCCGAGGATGCTGGGTCAGGGAGAGTCATGACAGTCTGGTGGGGAGCCCCAGAAAGAAGCTCAACATGGGGTCTTTCTTCTCCTCACCTATACACTTGGCTCAGTGGTTTCCAAAGAGTTCCAGGCAAGAACAGCACTAGTGAAAGTACATGCAGACCTATGTGCTGTTCCAGATGAGAGTGGCCTGGGTCTTGGCACCCCTCAGTTTCCTCAAGGAGCTGGTGGAGCACTGCTGGCCTAGCTCACCCTTGAGGCTCCATCCAGCTTCAATATTCTGTGACTCTTGAATTTTGATAATTGCCTCCCAGACAAATTTTTCTTCCCAAATGTGTTAATCAAGACCCTTGGTGAGAAAAACTCAATTGAAACCAAGTTAATCAAAAAGGGGAATGTGCGAGCAGAGGCCCTCAAATTCCACTTCAATGTTTTCAAAGCTGGAACTCCTTGCTGAAAGCTTCCTTGAATGGTTTTTCATGGACCCCAGAGTGTGAATTCCTCCTTTGGCCTGGAAGTCCCTGCCTTACCTGGACCCTGGTTCTGTCTCTAGCTGCATCCTATGCTTTGCTCTCCTTCCTTGGGGCATTTGCACATGCTGTGACTTCCACCTGGGATATTCTTCCTCAAACTCTCTGTATTCAGCTCATTCTTACCACTTAGGCTTCAGCTCAAATGTCACTTCAGGGAGGCCTTTCCTGTCCACCCTAATCTGTCTCCTTTGCCTCATCCAGCCTTGTTTCCTTATCATTGTCTGGAACACTCTCATCAGCATGCTCCTATGGTCGCTGTCTTTCTCCCCACAGAATGCTCCTCACACAGGCACTTTGCAGCATCTGCTACAGTGTCTTTGACAACGAACACTGCTTGCCATGTACATGTGCTCAGAAATATTTGTGGAATGAAGGGGTAAATGACTGACAGTCACTCTGCATCAAAGTCAACATCACTTGTGCAGGTTCCCACAGGCTCTCCTGGATCTCTTTATGCCCTACTTCAACCTGATTGCCTCAGTGCCAGACTGTCCATGTCACCCTGTGTAACCCTCAGAGGAATCTCAGCTGCCTTTCTGTGGGCCACAGGCTCTGCACAGTCTGTCCCATGGAACCCGTCTTTTGCCTTCCTAGCTCTCTTTCTGCTCCAGCCCCATTCACCTGGCCCCTGCCCCCAGCTTTGTAGAGCATTTCTTACAACTGGTTCACACACTTCTGCTGTGGCCTCCTCTACCTCACCTTACACTCTTCGGGGCAGAGAATTCACCTAGCACACTGAGCCGAGCCCTGTTCCCGGCATTTAGTAATGCTTCTTACATATTGGCAAATGAATAGATAAATAAATGTAGCTGAATATTTACTATATGCCAGATATTAAACTAAAAATGAAAATATATTATCACATTTTCTCAGCCATCTTGCAAAGTAGGCAATGTTGTGTTTGATTGATTGAACACATGAATGACTAAATGGCTGAGTGAACTTAAATGCAGGCAGTCACAGTCCAAAAGCATATAGAGGCCAGGAGGAATGTAATTAGTGGGAGACACCCAATGTAAGGCACTAGTGAGTGGAAGGAACCATGGCATGTTATAGGTTGAACTGTGTTCCCTCGAATTTGTGTGTTGAAGTCTTAACCTTCAGTACCTCAGAATGTAACCTTATTAGGAGACAGAGTCTTTGCAGATGGTTACATTAAGACAAGGTCCTTAGAGTGGGCCCTAATCCAATATGACTGCTGTCCTTTAAAACAATTGGAAATTTGGACACAGAGGGAAGCTGATGTGAAGAGACACAGGGAAAAATGGCCTTTTATAGGCCTAGAAGAGTCAGGCCTGGAACAGATCCTTCCCTTGCAGCCCTAAGAAGAAACCCTGTTACCACCATGATCTTGAACTTCTGGTCCCCAGAACGGTAAGACCATAAATTTCTTTTAAGCCACCCAGTCTATGACACTTTTTTATGGCAGTCCTAGCAAACTAGTACAGCATCCAAAGGCATTCACATTCAAAAATATTTTTCAACCCCAGTAAGCCAAATAAGGCTCATCCAGAGGCCACATTCTGGCCAAGGGGGCACAGGTGGCAACCTGCAGCCTCCTGGGCTCCCAGAGCACGTTCTGTCTGTCATGCTCTGTGGGAAGCCACAGTCAAACAGATTAAATGGGGATTCGATCATGGTTTGGAGACAAGTTTGTGAGGTCACAGATTAAACGAAGCAGGGACTGGAGTCAGGGCCTCTGTGATGCTTGTGTCCCAGGCTCCAGAATCTTTCTCCACACGGAGCCTGTTTGTCAGGAAGAATTTAAAAGAAGAGATAGATCGAATCAGCTCAGACATGGCTGTCAACTAATACCCCTACCATATAGTAACCAATATTCTGTAAAGCCCACTGGAACTACTGTTTACAAGTATCTGTTAGTTATTAAAATTGAACCTATTTTTCCCACTCCATTTAGTTGAGAAATTTCATGTTATACAGGAAGGTTAATTACAAACCAACTTCCAAGAACCCTTTGTTGGAAGCTTCTGTCCCATTTTCTCCAAGAGAAAGGACTCCTCAAACTCCATATTTGGGAATGCAGACTTGGGCTGGTTTAGCAAATTTGTTTCCTCATTTTAGGAGCCCCAGATGGGGCAAACCTCTCAGATGGCCTGATGGAGCTGAGATTAACCAGAAACCACTTCAAGTCATCCCAAACCATTTAAAATGTAGGTTGTGCTCCTTTTTTCCTGTAGACTGAAGACCACCATCTTTTCAACATGGTTGTAAAAGTAAAAGGGTCTCTAGCTCTGGCACCACAATGAGAGACAATATTCCAGTGGCTACACCTATGAGGTCTGTTTGGTCCCGACTGTGGGGAAGGTAAATAGTTTATCATCTGGTGGATAATACACACTACATGGCATTGCTCAGCCTCAAGGAAGCTTGGGAGGCCTCATTTTTGTAGTGATAACTGGAATAGCATGGCACAGAGCAGGCCCCAGTCCCACAGCTAAGCCCCTCCCCATCATTAGCTGCTTGCCATGGCGCATCACAGTCTTCCTAGGACACACTTCTCTCAAGCCATGCTGGGAAATGTCCTTGTAGAAGATGGAAGGCAACACTGGTTTTATCTACTTCCTCTGGCTCTTCGACCCCATATGATTGATTCCATACAGTCTCACCAGATTGTCATTATGGTATCCAGCCCCTGGGCATTATGGTTGGGCCAAGCATAGCATTATATCCCTCTGTTTGGGTCAGGAATGGGCACGTGATCCCAAATCCCTGGGACTTATAGCTAGTGTGTGAAGATAGTCCTCCTCTTAGAAAAACGTTTTAAAAATTCTGTGCTATAGGGATATACACCCAACTTTTAGGAATGAACTTTCTTGCCCAATGGAGTGTTTCTGGCTGCAACTGGATAACAAAATAAATGATGATGATGATGATAGTTAAATACTTGTATAGTATTTAGTGTTCTAAGCACTATTCTAAGCATATTGCACATATTACTTCAATGAATCCCCACAACTCTCCTCTTACCACCATCTTCATTTCATATAGACTAGGAAACTGAGGCACAGAAAAGTTAAAACAACTTGCCAAAGTTCCCATGACGAGCAAGATTGAAATCCAGGCAGCCTGGCTCCAGAGTCTTTCCTCTTAATCACTTTGCTAGAGTGAACAAGAGAAGGATGGAGAGGTGTCATCAATTAAGCCCCTGGATGCAGACCGAAGTGGATTTCCCAGTAACAGGACTTCCCAGTAACACAAGCCAATTCATTCCCTTTGCTTGAGCTGCTTTATTGTGTTGTCTGTCTCTTGTAACCAAAGGAGTCCTGCTTAATCCATCCCTCTAATATATTCTTCCTGGGTAGAAGACAAAAAACATCTTAGTGTTTCTTGTAGTCTACTGAGCAGAGCTCTGCCTATGAACATAAAATCCCTTCCCATGGTTCTATTATTAATGTTATTCCACAGACTAGAAACTGAGTCCTGAAGATGTTGTCATTCAACATCCCCTGTTGATGTTGTCATTCAAGAGTCCCCTCAGGTCTGCCTGACCCATTGTCTATGACCCTGACTACCTTAAAATCTTCAGTGTCACTATGTTGATACGAAATACATAGCCCACCTACTTTCAAAACTAACATAACAGCTTTTTGTAGACATGCAGATGTCAGGATATCAGTATTTTTTAACAATGGATTTATATATAATTCATATAGCATACAATTCAAACCCTTTAAAGAGTACAATTCAATTATTTTCAGTATATTCACAGAGTTGTATAAGCATCACCAAAATAATCTGCAGAGAACATTTTTATTACCTCCCCGAAGAAAACTCTGTAATAGTTGTTCTCCATTTCTCTCCAACCCTCTCCCCAGTCGTAGGCTACCACTAATCTACTTTCTGTCTCTATATATTTGCCAATTATGGAAATTTTATATCGATAGAATCATGCAATATATGTAATAGAGTTAAGGCTTCCATCTGTGAAACCTGGGAGACACAATTCAATCCATAACACTTAATATTCTTTGTTCATCTAGGAGATTCTTTAGACTTTGAGCATGTTGAATGGGGTACATCTGGGGAGTATGCACCATGTGTTAAAGCATCCTGTTGTAAAGCCAGGACTGAAAGTGAAGAGCTGGGCTAACCATGGACATTGTTAAACATACCCTTCTTAGGAGTCCTATGTTTCGATCATCACAGGCAACTCCCTGTCAAGAATCACAACTATAGACCAGAACCACATGAAGACCTTTTAGAGCAGAAACAAAGAAATGTATAACTAACACTACATCTCCCTCCTATCCGAAACTTCACACCACAAAACTCCCTGACTATAGTAACATTTCTCAATTTTCACTTTACAGGTGTCTAACTGACTAGAAGCAAAGAGGTGACTGGGAATGTGAAGTTGCGTTCAACTGCAGCCTGGCTCTTCCTTAGTACCAACTGCATATGGCTGGCTTCACTTTTCTTCCTATTCTAACAATGCAGCAAGAATGGAAAATCAGGTTTTTCTATTCAGAGTCTCTCCTTGGATATGAGTAGGGAGCTATGTGGGTAGTGCAATGGAAGGAGCTAGGTTATATTTAGTTCCTTCTGGTTCTTGGTCAATATTCTAATAAAATAATATGGCAGACTGATTAATGCTCAAAATATTTGTTACCCTCCCCATGGCACCTATCCTGTAAGATAGTTATATAGCCCTTTCCCCTTTGATAATGTGATTTTTTAGCTTATCACATGTGAACAGACACAACACGTGCCACCTCTAAGCAGAAGCTCAAATAGCTCAAGCACGGTTTGCTATCCTTTCTGCCTCAAGATGGACCATAATATTCCTGAGTGACTGCTTCATCAGCATGGCTTCCAGAGTAAATATGACCTGAAGAAGAGCTGTAAAAGACTTGTAGAATGGGTGACAAACCAACCTTCGTCATTATAAGCTTTGGAGATTTAAGGTCATTTCTTATGGCAGCAAAACATAGCCTGAGCTGACTGAACTGGGGATTCTTCAGAAGCTGCCCAAAAGCTCCCCACTAACTCATGTGGCCACCATGCTCTCTAAATAGTATAGTTTTTTTTTAATTATTATTTTCAGAAATTATGTACTTTAGAAAAAGAGAAGAGAGAGCCATACCAAAATTATCTGGATCCTTCTTAGCCTGCAGTGGCACTTCAATTTGGGATCATGGAACCATTTTAGAATCCAATGAAATCTCTGAACACTGAGCCCAATGAAAATGTATAATTACAATAAAAGAGAAACATTTTGTAAATCATTTCAAGCAATACACCTCACAGATCCTCTGAAGCCCATTCATCAACTCTTGATTTAAGTTCTAACTTCCATCTTTCTTCAAAATTTCCCAGCAGCAGAAACTAAGTTGGAGAGCTGAAACTTGATGTAGCACTTAGAAATCTTCCAACTTCTGGCCAAGACGGAGGCTTAGGTAGATATACTTTGTCTCCCTGCACAACCAAAAAGAAAGACAACAACAAATGAAAAAACGACAAGAATTGCCAGAATCAAACTGTATGGAACTTCTACAACTGAGGAATTAAGGAAGAAACATTCATTCAGACTGATAGGAGGGGCAGAGACGGGCAGATGAGGCAAAGAGGAGGCATGGCAAGGCAGCGGCTGGTGGGCTGGGTGGTCTTGCATTTGCATGCAGATAAACTGGGAGGAACAACTGGGGCTTGAAACAGACCATGAAACCCAGAATTCCACTGTGGGGAAATAAAGCCTCAAAACCTCTGGTTGTAAAAATCTGTGGGGGTTTCAGCAGTGGAAGAAACTCCCAGGCTCACAGGAGAGTTCATTGGAGAGACCCACAGGATCCTAGAATGTACACAAACCCACCCACCCACTCAGGAATCAGCACCAGAAGGGCCCAATTTGCTTGTGGGTAGTGGAAGAAGTGACTGAAAGCTGGAAGAGAGCCAGCAAATGGCATCGTTTCCTCTCAGACCCCTCCCCCACATACAGTGCCACAATGCAGCAACATGGGTTGCTGCACCTTGGCGAATACCTAAGGCTCCGCCCCTTATGCTATAACAGGTGAGCAGAGACAAAGAAATATGGCCCTAATGAAAGAACAGATCAAAGCTCCAAAAGTAGAACTAAACGATGAGGAGATAGGCAACCTATCAGATGTACAGCTCAAAACAGTGGTCATCAGGATGCTAACAAAAATGGCTGACTATGGTTGAAAGACAGAGGAAAAAGTGAAGGCTATGCAAAGTGAAATAAATAAAAATATACAGGGAACCAACAGTGATGGGAAGGAAACTGGGACTCAAATCAACAATTTGGAACAGAAGGAAGAAATAAACATTCAACCAGAACACAATGAAGAAACAAGAATTCAAAAAATGAGGACAGGCTTAGGAACCTCCAGGACAACTTTCGACATTCCAACATTCGAATCATAGGGGTGCCAGAAGGAGAAGAGGAAGAGCAAGAAATTGATAACTTATAATGAAAAAAAAACCTTCCCCAATCTGGTGAAGGAAATAGACTTCCAGAAAGTCCATGAAGCTCAGAGGGTCCCAAAGAATTTGAACCCAAGGAAGCACACACCAAGGCACACCATAATTACATTACCCAAGATTAAAGATGAGGACAGAATCTTAAAAGCAGCAAGAGAAAAGGAGACAGTTACCTACAAAGAAGTTCTTTTGAAAAGGAGTTTTTCAAAAGAAGGGTCTGGAAAGAATTATTTGAAGTCATTAAAGGCAAGGACCTACACCCAAGATTACTCCATCCAGCAAAGCTAACTTTTAGAATGGAGGGGCAGATAAAGTGCTTCCCAGGTGAGGTCAAGTTAAAGGAGTTCATCATCACCAAGCCCTTATTATATGAAATGTTAAATGAACTTAATCTAAGAAAAGGAAGATGATCAAAACTCCGAACAGTAAAATCACAACAAACTCACAACTATCAACAACCGAACCTAAAACAAAAAAACAAAAAACAAAAACATTTAAGCAAACAACTAGAACAGGAACAGAATCAGAGAAATGGAGATCACAGGGAGAGTTATCAGTGGGGAAGGGGAGTGGGGAGATTGGGGGCAAAGGTACAGGAAATAAGAAGCATAAATGGTATGTACACAATAGACAGGGGGAGGTTAAGAATAGTATAAGAAATGTAGAAGCCAAAGAACTTATATGTATGACCCATGGACATGAACTAAAGGGAGTGGGAATGCTGGTGGGAGGGGAGGGGTGCAGGGTTTCAGGGAATAAAAAGGAGGAAAAAAATGGGACAACTGTAATAGCATAATCAATAAAATATATTTTTTAAAAAAGAAATCTTCCACTAGAGAACAGGGACTGTATAACTCAGTTCTAGGTCATCACAATATTTAGCACAAAGTAAGCAATCAAAAAAAGTATGTTGGACTAAACACAACCTCCAATTTTGAAGGTATTTCTTGACTGACATTGTCAGTCAAGGTCACCCAACTATTAACTGACAACTGGATCTGTATCCTAAATCTACCGACTTTAGACCTGGTCCACAGGTCCAAACTACTCAAACCTGGGTTACATGATACTGCTCGGGAAACATGGCATATTTTTCTGGGACTTCAGTTTCACTAGGAATTTTTTTTTTTTTTTAATCATCTGCAAATAACAGAAAAACCCAAAATTGGTAGCATGTGATGGTTAACTTTACCTGTTAGCCTGCCTGGGCTAAGGGATATGCAGACAGCTAGTTAAACATTATTTCTGCTTGTGTCTATGAGGGTGTCTCTGGAAGAGATTAATATTTGAATTAGTAGACTTAAGTCAAGAACATCTGCCCTCACCAGTGTTGAGGGCCCCAACAGAACAAAAAGTGGAGGAAAGGTGACTTCTCTCAGTCTCTGTCTCAGCTGAGACATCCATCTTCTCATGTCCTCAGACATAAGCATTTCTGGTTCTCAAGGTACAGCCCTGTTAACAATGGGAATTCCATTACTAAAAAAGAAGGGAGTAGACATTGGGTGGCAATTAAGAGTCTTTACCACATAATTGGGAGAGGTTACTGTTCTTATATTCAAATACAACCCCTTCTAATCAGACAGAACTGGTTTTCAGTCTGGCTGTGCACTGGGCAAGAGTTATCTGGATGTAAAGCCAGTCATGTTTGTCCACGGTCCAGGATGACTGTTTAGTGGGATGTCAGCTCAGACTCTCACTTCTAGGATGGGCTCCTTGTGGGCAAAGACTTAAGGGTGGGCAGTAGTGAAGGTAAATGTGCTGACATCTGATAATGAAGAGAAAGGCAGCCCACAACCCAGGCATGTGCCTTGGCCAGGAATCAAACTGGCAACCTTTTCAACACTCAACCAAGTGAGCCGGTGCTGGTGTTCCTGAGGGGGTTGGCTTTATGTGGTTGGAGAGATGAACTAAAAACAGAGGGAGGCTAAGGACCAGCTTTCCCATTCAGGAGTATGTGTGGGAGGGCGGGCGGCTCTGTCTGCCAACTCCTGGGGACTAGAAGATGTGCCTAGCAGGTCCTTGGAACCCGTGCCTTGTTAAATATATAATTAGGCCTCCCCAAAGTAGGCTCAATGTGGCTAAGAGGAAGGGGGCAGAAAAGTAAACAGGCTACCCCAAACTTTTTAACTGAAGCACCCATCAAGGCAGAAGAATATTTGAGGTCTTGCATTTTATTTCTAAAATCCATATTGAGGCTGTATTTCCCCACATTCCATGCTCCTATTATACTGTTCATTTAGCTACTCCTATGTGCCAGATATCATGCTACCTCCCTCCCCTCCAGGGAGACATACAGCTTTTCCCAGGCTGACAGGGCACTGCTGGCTCCCAATCCTCTACACAACCCTAGCAACAGACTCCTCGGCGGCCTGGGGTGGGTGGGGGTGAGGACTCTGGAAGGCACTAAAGTGCACATGCACCACCAAGAGGCTACCAGCACCTCACCTGCTTTCAGGAAGAAGGGCTTCTGGTGTGCAGGGAGTCAAGAAGGACTCACCCCACAGGAGTGTGACAGACAGGAGAGTGGGTTGGAGAGCTCTGCTGACAGCCAGAACGCGTGGTCACATCTCCCCAGAACTGATGACAGAGCACAGCTCCCTCATGGCAACCACGGCCATGCTGTTGGCATGAAGACAGCCGGGCACATCTTCTTGTTTGCAATTATAATGCCAGACCTTCTCTATTTTGTGGTGGGGTTTCTGAGTAATCTCTCTGTAACCTAATAGGCACCTGAGAGTGAAATGAGCTATCCCTTTGCAAAGCTACTGTGGTTCCAAATGTGGCTTACACAGTGGGAACTGGCAGGTGTGTGGGACAGACACCCAAGCTACCCAGGGTGTGGCAGGGAACTACCATTTTGTGGGCGTCTACCAGGAGCCAGGAACTCATTGGCTCACTAGATCCTTATGACCACCTCACCATCCTACAGGGAAAAAAACCGAGGTTCAGAGACTCAATAGTTTTCACATGGTCGCAGAGATGCAGTTAGTACCTACTACGTCTTATCTACAAGTCTTTTTACTAACCCTTTCTTCAGAGTTATATTAGTTGGTAGAAGGTAGGTCAAATAAGTTTTAAAAACACTATGTTAAAGAAAGTTAAATGGCTTTTTTTTTCCTGCAGAACTTCTCAGAGCCTTTGCTATGCCAATGTGACTAAAACTCTAGGAGAATGTGTATATTAAATAGTATTTACCAAACTTATTTGGAATCTAGCCTAAATGGTGTTCCAAAGAACATATTTTGAACATGCTACCTTTTCAACTTCATGAAAACCGAAAGCCAGGACTGTGGGTTAGACGGTCCTGGTTCATTTTTGATTCCTCCACTTACTACCTGGGTAAACGTGGGCAAATTCCTTAACGTCGTCATGCTGGAGTCCTCATCTGTAAAACAGGCAGGCAGTGGTTCCCTCCTCGAGGCCCCTTCCAGCCACTGACGGCTGTCAGTGCTCACCTTCCTCACAGAGCGTGAGGAAACGGCAGTGCATTCCAGGGATCGGAAATACTTTCTACTTAAGGTGCCAGATAACAAATATTTTAGGCTCTAGGGGGCCACAGTCTCTGTTGCAAGGACTCCGCTCTGCTGTGGCAGTGGAAAGCAGCCATAAACAATACATGAATAAATGGGACATGGCTATGTGCCAATAAAACTTCACTTATGCATGATGAAATTTGAATTTCATATAATTTTCATTTGTCACAAATATTATTCTTTAACTTTTTTCCAAACACGTAAAAATGTAAAAACCATTCTTAGCTTATTACCTATAGGGATGGTTTGGCTGCAGTTTGCCCCACCCCTGCCCCAGCTGTATTCAATAATTAGTACTCTTCAAGCACGTGAAACAGTACCCATAAATTGTGCCACTTTTTGCTACTTAAATACATTTTGCTATGATGCCCTACCATGTTGAGAAAAACTGGTTTAGAATCAGAATGCAATGAGGAGCTGTCATCGGGCTGGGAACATAAAAGGAGGTCCTACAGTGAGGCGTTGTTCCCACCAACCCCAATTACATGTGTCTCCATTCCCACTTCATTCAAACTCATTTGGGCAAAAGTTCCCACTTGGATTACCAGCGTCTACAGAAAAGTGGTGAGCCTGGCCAGGTGCCCACCAAAATGGTCCTTACCTTTTGCCGGCCACATAGGGAAACTGGCCCATCTGTCCACCACAACATGATTGACAGCATGATTGTTATCTGCTGATTGCTTAAGATGAATGGGAGACTCGTAATTCTCCCTCTTATTACCCCATTTGTTTGCTGCCTTGTGTGCCTAGTCAGGATGATCTCAGCAAGCAGGAGTCTCCTGAAGCTTTACAGTAGATTTTTTTAGAGGGTCTTGCCTCTCGGGCATACCTCAAACTTCACATATTTTCCACTTCAGCAGATTGTTATAATCTGTTTATGAGATTACTATTGGCTTGTCCAAATGGGTACAAATTCCTTTAAATGTGAAGAGGCAATGAATACAATTTATGTTTATGCCTTGCCCCCCCATACACGGAGCTCTCCGCATTCTGAGGGTGCTGCAATGGCTGATAAAATAGTTATCATCTAGAAATGACTCATCATGAGTGTATTTATGCCTCATCTAGTGGTTTGTAGCTCTAACGTTTCTGTGTTAGGAGCTTGTGCCATTTATGCCTGAATGAAAAAAATCAGCAAGTATGAAAAAATTCTGAAGTACTAGATCTATTGAGGTGATCACTTCTTAAATTATATAAACGTGTAACCACTAGGCTGTACACCTGAAACTAGTATGCTATTGTATGCCAACTATAATTGAAAATTGAAAAATCAATTTTCAAAATCCCATTCTATGTTTAATGAATGTTTTTGTTTTACAGTTGTTCCAATTATTTTTCCCTTTGCCCCCCTCCACCCAGCCTGCCCCTTCTTTCCATAGTCAATCCCAACCCCACTGTCCATGTCCATGGGTCCTGCATATATGTTCCTTGACTAACCCTTTCACCTTCTTTCAAGCAGTTACCCCTCCCTTCTTCCCTCTTACCACTGTCAGTCTATTCCATGATTCTACGCCTTTGGTTCTATTTTGCTCATTAGTTTATTTTGTTCATCAGACTCCTCTTATAAGTGAGATCATATGGAATACTATGCAGCAAAAAGAAGGAATTTGTATCTTTTGTGACAGCATGGATGGAACTGGAGAGTATCAAAATCCCATTCTCAATTAGTAAGAAGCTCATACGTGTGTTTATGTATATATATATATATATATATGTAACCCAGCAACTAATGTTTAAGGTCCTACTGTGTGGTGGTGCCCAAGCACTCTGTAGATTTAATTCTCCGACTCTAAACTTTTTCTCTTTTAATAATAACAGGACAGTAACATTTAAACAATCAAATTTTAATGAAGAATAGCCATAGCCATTGTTAACACTACTTGTAGACACAGAAACACAATGCAGCTGTCAAAAATACCACCGAGCTTTATTCACATGTGGCCTTTCCACCAACTGCTCCTTCCTCTGAGTCAAGAAAATAAATAAGTGAATAAAATTTAAAAACAAGATAAAATAATTAAAAAATAAATCCTTCTCATTCATTGCTGGTGTTGACATCTGTGAAGCCTTAGAACAAATGTTCAGAAAAAAATCTTGCTCCCCATTATTAAAAACACTGTAAAATACAAGCAACCACTGGAGCACTGGCCCATGGCCCCTTGGAGCAGAGAACAGGGCACTAAGGGGTGTTTCAGAGATGAGAATAAGCCTAGGGAGGCTGACTTCCCTAAGGTCCCCTGACCAGGTGGGGGTGTAGTCTCATTGGTTCACTCCAAAGGTATATATGCTGTTTCTAGGAATCCCTTTGGTGTTATATGCCTTGTTATTTGACAGTCCCTGAGGTTGACCAAACTGGTGTGACTGTTTGGCCTACATGGCGGCTGGCCTGTGGGTCTGGCATTTAAAGCTCTAATACTCAATACTGGACTCTTGATCTGGTCCACTTTGAATAGGGTGCTGAGCCTTTTGAAGAGTTAAGTATTGGATACTGATTTCTCTTATTTCTTGACTCTTACGAGCCTCTCTCAGCCACTTTCTCTTGGAATTGCTGTAGTTTCAGGGAGTGCTGCACAACTGAAGAGTTAATTAAAAACTGCCTTGTAAGGTTCTCAGATGCTTTGGGTGAGCTTTTCAAAGGCAGGAATGACAAATGAGTTCTTCACAGGAACAGGGGTCATGATGCACATACAGCCATTTTGAGGATTCTGAGTCTGAATTCAGCTGAAAGAGTACTGATTGATCAGCGATGTATGGCACAAGAATGAGGAAGGGATAATAGTGGGGAGTGGCATGACGTTTTTGCCAGGTATAGGTCAAAAGAACCCGCAGGAGTGAGCCAGGTTCATGCTGTGCCCTCCTCTCCACAAACGCTTCCCTGTTGGCCGTTCTTAGCACTGCACTGGATGCATAACTGGGACTCCAGCAACGCCTGAGGCCCCTCACCCCCAGCCTCATGGTTAAAGCCTGGAGAAAAGACAGGTTTACCACACAGATCTTAACACATGGCATCTACTTTGTTTAGGATCTGAGCCTCATCTCATCTTTCCAGACTTTTCTTACCTTTTCTAAAAACACCAGAGCCTTCAGTGGCTCATTTCTATTGTGCATTAACAGCCCAGGCTGCTAGGAAGATTGACCCTTCCTGATAGATGCTGTCAGGCAGCCAGATTAGATCCAAATTCTTTTGATTAACAAACAGGATCTTGATCAAGAAGTTTTAATCCTAAAACAAGGATGGCTCTGAACCTTTAAGGTTTCTGAGTAGCTCTTCAGAACTGCTGGGAGGCTAGGGATGAGATAGACCAAAGGACTCACTGACATCTGCCATCTTTTCTTCGTTGCCTCGGGCAGATGCTGAAAGCAGAGCATAAGCTTGGGCCACTTTCTTACCGTTTGAGCAAGGTTAAATCAGCAAGAGCTCCTGACCACAATTGTGTCACACCTAGCCGTGGTATTCCTCAGCAGGGGTCTGAACATGTGGTATCTATCCTGGGGCCCAGCCTTCACCTCCTTTCTCATCCTTACAATTGTTAAAACCCACCCGCTTCCTAAAACGCTTGCACTTCCACTGTAAGGACCGAGGTCTTGCTACATGCCTCTAGCTAGTGTGGGAGGAAGTTTCATCCTCCCCAAATGGTGAAACCAGTGCCACCAGCTGCAGGGACCCTCATGGAAGACTCCTCAGGTACCATCACTTTATCTGTATCCACAGTGGGAACTGGTAAACATCAGACACCATCTGACCCCTGCCCTTCAACCCTTCCACATCCCTCAAGAGTTCTGAGGAGCCAGACTTAGGTTGTGACTTAGTCCTGGAAAACAATGACAAGGAGAATGGAGTTTGCCAAATTTTCTTTTACCAGGACAAACAAATTTTCAAATTAGGATCCTGTACCATTTATATTCTTTTCCTTTCAGTGTTGGTTCAACTGCTGACCGAGGACAAAGAAGAGTAACTGGGGATGATGGATCCTGAAGTTTTTAAGTGGTTTCCGTATTTTTCCCGGCAGGCTTCCAGGTTTGACACTGCCTTTTGTTTACATGGGTCACAAATTTACCTAACTGCAGTTGTCCAGAAACAGGTTGTTTTCTGAGGCTTTTCAGTTTCGCATGTTGAATCACCCACTGAGCCATCACTTCCAATTCCCTTATTTAGTTCCCTGCTGTCTATTTCAAAGGATGCCCTCAAACACGTTAATTCATTTTCTTTCAAAATTTGGCCATTCTTGTGTTCACTGTATTTCCTGCTGCTGCCATGTAATGAGATATGCAAACAACTTTAGCTTTTAATAAACAACTCAAGTTCTTAACCTCCTATTCACACTGAGAATATTCTGTAAGCTAAAAATTTTGAATTCAAAAAGTATCTCCCTAGAAGCTAAAATCTACAGACACAAAAGTAAAAGATTTCAATGTAAATTTTACTATTTTATTTGTGAAAAAACTACAAGCAGAATTCATAAATAGACATTTCTATTTAAAGCAAGAAAATGATAAAGTGGCTTCTAATAACATAGTCGTGCACATGCCAGTAACAGGAATATATTAACATCTTTTATTTGCTAGACAAAGAGCAGTGTCCAATATAAATTTCCCCAAAACATTTAAGACCTGTGAATTTCTGACCAGTTCACAAAACCACCAACTGACACTTTAGCATGAAGAAAAAAACAAACCTAAGACTGTCAGCTCTAATGACGTTACAGAGCAGAAACTTCCAAAAGCGTTATACAAGCTGTCTTTCTGGGCAAATGAAAAATATAGCTCGTATAATACATTAACAAAAATTCACAAGATTATGTTTTGACATACTTAACAAGCATTCTCTACTTGTCTCCAACAAACAAAGCTAAGGAAATAATGTAACCATCTTTACACAGTAAATTAAGGTTACAAGTCATACACAAGAACAGAACTGCTTGCGCATTAAAAACTGTTCAGCTCCATTGTCATACTCTAAATGTTGGCTCTTAAACCATTTTCGGTTACATACAAGCAAAGGTTATTATATATTCAGCAATTAATAAATTTTCAATAATTTAAGATATGGTAGCTTAAAAAAGTAGACTGAGAATGGTCTTGATAAGGCAGGTGAAACATCTTAATGGAACTAAACTCACAGAAGCTTCTGCCAATGTTTTAAAATAACTACATTGAAACTGAAAGGCTTGGATTAAAATGTTGTGTGTCAAGATGTTTTTACCTTTCTTTCTTTCACTGCATGACTCAAACAGAGCATGTCAGATAACCGTGTGCACACATACATGAGCGATAGTGTGGTGTTAAAACAAATGGAAACTTGCAAGTGTAACACTGTGCTTTTGTTTTTGTTTTTATAACCTGCTTACCGTGCCACTGAATACCAAGTATTTCTGGCCCTCTTTTAATATATATTTTTCTAAACTACACTAGTGTTTTTATACACTGCCTATTAGGTGTAGGATAAAATGCAAATGCAGGAAGTTACATGAATTCCAGTTCCAGAATACATGCCTGAGGGACAGCATCAATTTCAGAAATTAAAAGCCTCAAGCACCTACCACCTCACTACCTCAACAGAATACAAAATGGCAGCTAAAAGACTGGCCTAATAACATCTGATTGCCGAAAAGAGTTCCAATGTCAGCTGCAGTTTCTATCAAAATGGCAATTTCATCCCACCTGTTCTAAAGCAATTCTCCCTTCCTTCATCCTTCTCTACTCTTTAAATTTTATCACGGAGGCAAAACAAAAAACCAAGACATTGGCAACGAATTAGCAGCCTATGAGTAGCTGGTTAATTAGCTTTTCCCACTAATCTAGGGGTCCAATCACTTTACATGAAACTAATTTTGAAAAAGTTACAGCGTTTCTGAACAAAGTGCATACCAACACTTACTGGTTCAAAAAGCAGTGCAAACTATGAGTTCGGTGACATTTTTTTCTTTTCAAAAAGTTAATTTAAGAAACTTAGCAATTCCTTACATCTCTAGAAAATAAATATGGCTGATTAATTTACCCTCCCTGAGACCCTTAATAAAAGGAATATTAAAACTTTAGAAGGAATGTCTTTGCAATATCCCACTAATATTAAAATGTGGATGTAAAATTCATAGTCAAATCACTATGTATTATATATTCTGATGCTTACAGAAAGCATCTGATTTCCTTTGGTTCATTAATAAATACTTGAAAAATGTATTTAAGCATAGCTTGCATCCCACATACAAGCATTATTTTAAAAAGAGGGGAACATTGTGCATGCATTTTAGAGTAGGACCACAGCAACAAATGGCACTGCTTTATAACTTTTGACTTTGAGAACAGAATTTAAATTATGGTACAACGGTGACTACAGAAGAGTTTTAATGTAAATGTGAAAGGAACCTTTCCTGTTGGCTACTCAAATCAAGCTGTTAATTTTTTTTAACTTGTTGCCTCCAGACAGAAGTTACTTCTATTCTTAAGCAAACCAGGTTTTCCACACCAAAATGTGGTGCTTCTTTACAAATCAGCTGCCCCTTTATGAGTCCCTAAAGTATGATCCAATAAGGAAGGTGATACCAAATTCCCATGCCTGAAAATGACTCTGAAGTCTATAAACTGTGTATGTGAATAGTATCAGTTAAATAGCAGCAAGACTCTAAATCCAAACAGAGAAAAACATTTTAAACATGTGGGGTGTGGAATCATTAGTGGTCTTTGTTTTGTGTGTGTGTTTGTAATGCAGTAAAAAAAGGAGTGGAAAAACCAGTCTCCTGAAGCTCTCTTTACGGCGAGGAAGAAAAGAACACAGGTTCTCGGAAATGCGAGCTCTCCCTGCAGCCCTGGCTGCTGGCACTGCTGACAGTGACCACTCGAGCTTCTTCCCACCGCAGAGAGCTGAGCAATGTCCAGCCTGAATGTATGGATGATAATCATTTTTCGTAAGTAAAACAAACAAGAGTAGATTTTTAAGAAAGAAAAACATGCTCACAACTGAACTGGTAGGGTAAGGGAAAGGAGGGGACAGGAGGCAAGCAAATTTCAATTCCAAAACCACCAATGCAATGTCACGTGCCAAGTGGAAATAGGGATTTGCTTCATGTATGGACCAAAAATATAGTTTAGATAGTTTTAATCCTAAAACTAATAGATAATTTATAGATTTACCCCAGACACGAGTAGGGGTCTGGAAAATATGGATGGAATTCGAGTTATAGAATACCGTATTTTTATGAGTGTTTATGTAAGAACGGCAATGTTAACACATAACCGTAAATTTACATGAATACTTGGCATTCTGGAGCTAGCTTAGTTCCTTCTGAATGATAAAACCTCCCAACAAACCACCTCTGATTTGTCAGTTATTCCATCGCAAATGCAGGCTATTTGGAGCAGTCTTTAATTTGAGATCACATTGTTTAAAAATATATATTTTCATATTGTCCAGTTTTCTTTAGACAGATGAGAAAGTCAAGTTCCCATGTGAGGTGGAACACACTTCAGGTAAGACTGATGTTAATTTAGTTTCAGCTCTTTCGTAGAAGGGACTGTCCCAGATCTGTAACTGTTCAATGTTGTATTCACTTCACAGTGTATCAAGCACCAGCGTTGCCATGGATTGGTTTCAAATAACCTTTTATATATATTTTTATATTTATATATATATATAGTTATATCAAAACTGATAGTACATAGTATAACTGGAAGAAAGAACTAAACTTAGAAGGATATGCTGAAAGGATGGAGTTTGTGAACACAATAAATAAAAGTTCCCCCCAACCCCCCCCAAACAAAACAGAAAACCAGTTGTAATGTACATGAAAAATTGTGCACAGCAGTTTTTTTTATATAAAAAGTAGGTTCAGAAGCACATCCAATTATAAATGATTGTTAGGAAAAATCATATAAAACAATGGAATACATAAAAGTGTCAAGAGTAATTGTCAGGGTGAGAAATTCCTTGGTGGCCAAATGCCCATGGCAAGCAGAAATTATCCTGGCAGCATCACTAACAGGTCGATGTCCACAGGAGATTCTCCAGGGGTGCAAGCAGCATGGGCAGGTGGAGGATTTGAATTTCATACCCTGATCCATAGTTTTCACAATTCCATGTGCAATTTCAGAAAGATTCATCATTTACTGCTGACATGTCGCCCTTTGGAGTGGAGGAACGGGAGGAGCCTTTGTCTGTGCTCTCCGACCCCGAGCTGCTCTGGTTCTGCTGTTCTGACCCTGCACTGGAGGTCACTGTGGATGAGGATGTGGAGGAAGAGCGAGTCTTTTCCTTAAAGTCTGTGATAATGACGGTGACATTGCCCACAGTTACTGCCAACTGCTGTGCAGTGCTCCTGTCTACGTTTTTCAGTCGAGGCCTGAAAGCAATACCACAGAGGAATAGCCAATTAAATAAGCTATGGACCGAAAATGATTTCTGGCAAACATTAATACAGAGATTTCATGACACTGTGGCAATATGCCACATATGCCAAAGCTTTAACACAAAATCTGCTGGAATCTTAGCAATAACAGAAAACACATTCAGTAAGCAAAGCCTTGGACAACTCCAAAATTATCATCCATTGAGCTGTCTCCTGTTTTGACCACAGTGATATAAAGCAGTGCCTGTGTGTGTTTGTGGATGAAGTTAATAGTCTCACATACTCTACCCCTTCTTAGCCTACGAACCCACAGGCACAGAACCATCTGAGTTCTTGATTATGAATAAGCAAATCAGAGCAGCACTTCAGTATTTAATTCTAGTTTCAAATACCTTGAGGTGTGATTCGATTCACTGGTCTTTGTTGTAGCATTTGCAGACTGTATACTGTTTGCTTCGCTAGGAGGATCTTTCAGAATATCGGACTTTGGTCTAAAGAGGGGGAGGTACCAAAAGAGGCATTTAAAGATACCTTTGATTCATCTGCAAAATAATATACTGTGCTGAGTTACCCAGGAACTTACTTTGTTTTCTTGTTGGCATTTTTCTTGGTAACACTAGGACTAATTTCCTTATCCTTCTCAGGTTTCTCTTTGTCTTGCTTCTCCACCTTCTCCTTCTTCTCCTTCTTTGGAGGTGGAGGGGTGGCGTACTGTTGTGCCACTTGCTGTGCCACCAGCTGAGAGTTGATTCGAGGTTTTCTAAAACATTCAAGGAAAGACATATCCTTATTTGTTTTATAAATATTTCTTTCAGTTTTTATTATTGTCTCTAAATAATTTCTTAGATATTTTATTACTTTGTATCTGGCATCTCAAAACTCAATTATATGGTACTATTTCTACATTACTGCTGCTATGTAGCATGGATGAGTCCATAACACTTTTTCTCTTTCAAATTCACTTTCTGTACAACTGCCTTTAATGACATACACACGTGCTCACAGAAAAATGCCTTTCAGCCAATTAAAAAAGGGACACTTTCTAAGAGTGCTGAGGACAGTATTTCTTTTGAGCTGTCAAGATTATACAGACTGACAGCTTTCAAATACTCCTGCTGCAGAGGGTTACTCTCATTTTATTAAATGGATACTAGTAATCCCTTGAAAAGAGAATAAAACCAGAAGTGTGATATTCACTCCTCAATCTAATTATTCCAACTTGGTCTGCTCCCCTCCAGCTCTGTGACTGGCTCGGAGAACACACACAGAGCAATAAAAGGTAACTTTGGTTCGTACTAGCTCCCAAAGGGATGAAGACCGAAAGTCACTATAAAGAATCTTAGACAATAGATTCATTGTGTTATCAATCATTATGTCCCCACCAGTCTCCAACTGACACTGGCTCTTAACACTTTTGTTTACAAATTTTAAGTGGTGCTAAACACTTCTTACAATACATGATCATTCATACTCAAAGGGGAGAGGAAGAAAGGAAACCCTAAGTGCTGTTTCTATATAATATTAATTTTCAAAAACATCTAGATCAACATGTACAGCATGATAAGCTCTCCAAGTACAAGGTGGGGAAACAAACACCCAAATGGATCCATTCATGAGGTGAAACTGACTGGCTGCCACAACAATGTAATGATCCCCTTCAGGCAGGCCCTAGAACCCCCTTTCCTTTTCCCAGAATGGAGGACTACACAAAATGAGAAACAAACCTAGGAAAAACAAAACAAAAACAAAGCTTCCATCTTACGTAATTCTGGCATTTTTTTTTTGAAAGACAACAAACAAAGAGTTGTTAGATACATGATACACTGACCCGTTAAGTTAAGCATGGTTACTGGGTTATTAGAGCACCTCTTGGGAGTAGGATGCTTACTCCACAACCACATCAAGGTGAGCTGAAGAGTGGAAGGCACTGGATTTGTTCTGAGTGTTTCAGAACTGGTTCGGTGGTAGTGCGGCTTTGCCAGAGAACATACCAACAAAGGTGCGATCTCAGAACAAGCTTCCCATTGGCCTCCATCAACACACACCTTGGTCACGGGGCGCCACACCATGAACGCCAGTCAGGTACACCTCAGCCTGGATCACAAATGGCCTCACTTGTCACTGAGCAAGGGATTCAAACACAGATGTGAAGTATCCCTAGAGAGAAAGGGAGGAATGTACTTACTCTACAGCCTGGTTCCCCAAATGTGCACAGGATCCCACATGAAAAGTAACTTTCTGTTTTTACAGTTTCTAACGAAGGCAGCAGTAGCCATCTAACACATTCTACTCCTTCACAGAGTATTGGATTGGCCAAAAAGTCTGTTACGTTTTTTCTACATGATGGCTCTAGCAGTGCTTAGTTTGTCTTTTAACTTCATTCGAAATAATTATATTAGATTGTATTGTGATAGCTGTGGTGTCAGCATGCATTAAAAAAAGATCAAAACTGGTGAATTTTTGTGCAGCCATTTTAAGATACTAACATTTTTGGTATATGATGCTTTACTATTTCAAGAAAGGTCAAAATGCAACTGAAACACAAAAAGGAAAGATTTGTACAGTGTATGGAGAAGGAGCTGTGACCGACTGACCATGTCAAAAGTGGTTTGCAAAGTTTCTCTGTACTACTGACATTTTTGCCAAATAATTCTTTCCTGTGGGATTGTCTTATGCATTGTAAGATGTTTAGCAGCACCCCTGGCCTATACCCACTAGAAGCCAATAGCAGGAGATAGCCGACATACTCAAAATGTCCACATTAATGAAGTTATTGGTGAAATGTGTCTTTTATTTTATGGAAGAAAGTCATGGACTTTTTGGCCAGCCCAATATAACTAAGTTAATACTCACAAAGATTAACTGCTCCTAGGAACATTTCACAAGCACTTTATGGGGACATAACAGATGAGCTGTCTACAGGGATTATCAAACAGTAAATTAAATCAGAGTGCCATATACTAACTAAGACTCAGCCAGAGTTAACACAGTGAATCAACCATTAAAACTACAAAAAAAACTACACCTTGATGGAGAATTTCAATGAAACCAAATGTGTACTTTCCTTCCAGGAAACCCAACACAAAAACAAGAGCACAGATGGATACCAGTCGAAGAGTATCTTCAACAGAGACAGTCACCGGCATTCCAAATGCCTGCCCCAGAGAACTCCCAGCTTAATCAAAGGCTCATCCAATCAGTTAAGAGGAGCGTGTCTGACTCTAGGACATACACTCTATGATGTCACTTACCACGTTACCCTAAACAGCCAATCAACTAACTGTATACTCCTCAATGGCAAGACTGCCACCTTCATCATCTTTGTCAATAAAATCATCTATTGGATAACTAAACGACAAACAAACACTGCAAAGAAAGACAAAGTAGGATGAGGATTGAGAAGAGGGGCCCAAGCTTTGACAATCAGGAGTAGCTGCCTGCTTTTAGAAGAACAGGCCACATAGGACCAGGGCTGCAAAAATGATGGAAGACAAGACTGCCAGAGGAGTAATACAGAGGAAACAGAAAACCTTCTTTGAGAATTGTGGTGTTGAGGTAAAACATGGCCCTAGCTACTACTGGAAGGGTTAGAGGAGATTTCTATATGGGAAAGGGAGACAAATTGTGTTGTACACTGAAAGAGGGAGAAAGATCAAAGGCTGACAAAAGATAGGGGTTAACGCATTGGACAAAGGAGATAAAGAACACACTCAACAAAGTCCTGGGAAAGAAATGGGGACACTTTTTTTTTTTTTTTTGGAGACAGGAGAGGGATGCTAGGTGAAAGGGGGTTGTAGGCAGAATATGGAAATGAGAAATCAGAGAAAAGACTCAGCAACCATGGACATTAGAAATGGTGCCTGGTTTGGTGAGCAGCAGGTACTAAAAGCAGAAAGGAGAGCTGGTGATGAGCAGAGAGAAAAGAAAGTTACTGGTATCTCACAAATTGCCCTTAATGGCGCGATTGTGGCCTGCCTTATAGAAGCTCTCAGCTAGCAAGACATCATGCTTATCCAGAACGGATTATTCTCTAATGAGGCCAGTTTGCCAAGGCCATGGGCATACTGTAGACAACAGGGGAGTCATCCATCTGCATGTGTCTGCTACTGGCATTCTCTAACACCTCAGCAAATACATCCTCAGAACTTTTCAGCACATGCATCACAATCCAGTTGTAGCACAATATCTATATGTACAAAAGGTCAAATGAACTACAATTCTTAATATGTAGCATATATGCACAACTGCATGCATGTTCTCATGTGCTTCTAAGAAAATAAATTTGACTGGAATGGTTAGGTATTCCTCTCCTCTAATGGTCAACCAAAGCAAAATTTCTCAAAGGACCGAAGGTTATTGTTACGAAAAAATATGGGGTGTTTGTTAAATCTACCTGTTATCAAAATTATTGCTGTGTTCTAAATGTCATATATCTTCATTCTAAGTAACAAACAACCTAACTCAGCCTTTCTCCATAAACAAAGGTCAACAACAGATGAGCACTTATTACTTTAATTATTACAGCTGCTTTTTCACTACACGCACTTCACTCCCATGGGTCCAGGCCAGCCAGCCCCCAGACCAGACACGACAAACTGCATCTGAAATTGGAGAGGGAGAGTTGACTCACAGGTGGGACAGGTGCACATCCTCTAGAGGAGGAATTTTTATTGCCATTTTAAATATTAAGAAGACAGAGAAGCAGAAAAATTAAGAAACTTATGTTAACTGGTTGAGCTGGGATTTTTAACCCAGATCCATCTGGACTCTCCATGGGCTTCTCTTATGAAGGTAACAGCAAATGAGTCTCTCCACCTCCGAAGAGCACAGACTTGTTTTTATGCATGTTTGTGTATATGGGGGCGAGGGGGTACGTTAGGGTGATGTAATTCAACCACAGGCTACTAGGGATGAAAAACCCAGTTCAAGCCCAGGCTACACTTTAGCTAGACAACATCTAAAAGCCCCATTACCCTCATTAGTCTCACCACCTTTACTGTGGCAAGAAGAGGACTACTGGGGTACCCTTATGGGAAGGTGAAAGGGCAGGAAAGAGCTGGAGAGAATGTTTTCCACCGGCTTTGGAACAAATGTCTATAAGGAATGAACCCTTATCATGATATTTAAAACTGCTTATCACTGAGAAACACTTACTTCCCACTGATTTACATTGCTCAATGAAGTCTTCTAAGTGTCACACAACAAACTGTAAACAGCACATGTAACAGACAGAAATTTCAACATGTTGTAGAAAGTCAATTTTTTGATAAGGAGCTGAGAGCCTGGATTTTCCAAAATTACCTAAGTTTCTCAACTAACACACCTTAAATAAGCAGACTCACATACAGAGACCAATTTGACGGTTGCCAGCTGGGAGGGAGGTTGGGGAACTGGGTGAAAAAGGTGAAAGGACTAAAGCACAAATTGGCAGTTACAAAAGAGTCATGGGAATGTGAAGTACAGCATGGGAATACCGTCCCCAATATTGTAATAACTGTATGGTGCAAGGTGGCTGCTAGACTACTGTGGTGATCACTTCCTAAGATATAGACAATGTCCAATCGCTATGTTGTACGCCTGACACTCATATAATGCTGTATGTCAACTGTAATGACAAACAAAAGGGTATTTTTATGGAAAAAATTGTCTTCTTAAAATTATTTTATAGATCTAATTGCTAGTTCAGTAGCATTTACAGATGGAAATCTGATGTGAAATTGCAATAATAGACACCATCATGAAAACATATTTATTTGCATTTAAATAGCTAATATTTCATAAAAGTCTATTCCATAAAAAGAGAAATCTTTATCTGGGGATAAAGATTTAATTTTTAAAAATCTTTATCTGGGGATAAAACCTTAATTTTTAAAAAAGAAAAATTTTCCGAGTTCGAGCATACAATAAATGAATGAACACAAGGGAGATCAAAAAACAGTATCTTTTGGGATTGTTTTGATATGTATACTTGTGCCACTTTGGGGAAGACAAGCAAACCATATTTTTTTAAAGAGATATTTCTCCCAAATACCCTTTGCCTTTTTTACTTGTGCACTCAGGGGAGCCTGAGATCTTACCGCTGGTTTCTCATGTGCTTCTCTGTTCCCCAGCTACCACAACAGCAGCAAGGCAAAGACAGGTCCTTGTGGTTCAGGCAACAAAGAGCTGGAGGCATCTCTGACAAATCCTATCTTTTCCTTGATTATATCCAGCTCTTCTTAAATTACCATTTGTGAGTTTTGACCACTTACAGAATTCCATCTGGTGTTTCACTTTTCAATTAAAATACTCCAAAGTCCCTGAAATCAGACAACTCATCCACCAAAAAAAAGGGGGGGCGGGGGGGAGGTACCCGACAACTTACAAAATGTCTTCAAGTCAGCTTCCATTGCCCTTGAGTTCTTTGGACAATCAATGCCTTTACAACTCCCCAACCCCTTCCCTTGTCTTGGCAATCTCTTAGTTGAAAAATTAGCAACTGCAAGGTTTTAAGGACTCTGTGAATGCCTCTTCCACTGAGCTCACTATATCAGGAGAGCCCAGGATTCTTTAGGATAGATCACATTATGGTATTGTAATCACAAGAAGCTTCTCCATGATCCATTTTCCTGTCCCTAAACTCAAAAGGTCATTCTATACATGGCATTGGGCTGGCTAAGATAGATTTTTACTCCACCCAACAATAACTGAATTTTTCCATTACTGATTCCCCAAACATATATACCAGCTTGGATCAAAGCAAAGTACTCTGTGCATGTCCATTATTCAATAACACCTGCTGACTAAAACATTTTAAAATAAAATGGGAATAACAGTAAAGCCAACCGCAGGCAACTGGATTGGCCAAATGTGTAAAAATGCTTTATAAATGGCACAATTTTTTCTTTGCAAAGTACCCTGTTAAAGCCACAATGAGGTTAATAAATCAGATCTTTGTTTGAACCAGTCTGCATACAGTAATGTACTCCAAGTTGTAAACAAACTGCAAATACATTTGCAAATTAGTCAATGCTTGCATTTATCTCTAAGGCAATGTAAGTGTCAAAGTATCAGAGTTTGTCTATCCCAGCAATACCCACCACTAAACATGAATGGTTCCTGGCTTTTATGACTAATTCAGAAAAGAGAAAAGAACTTATTTTCTTTCATTTTATCCACCACACTCAACTCATTCTATTTTTTAAATACCAACAATAACTTAGAGGAGAAAATGCTGTGAGCAAAACACAGAAGGTAAGAGTTCTAATCCCAACATTAATAAACATGAGACCTTACGTCAGATAGGTATGAGATTATCGGGATGATCACTTAGTAAGTTATGTAATGTCTGATTGCTAGAGTGTACACCTGAAACCAGTAGTATTGTACTGTCAACTGTAATTGAAAAATAAAAAATGACTTAAAAAAATAAATCTCTCACACACACAAAAATAACCATGACACCTTAAAACGTAATATAAGACTTAAAACAATGAGACCAAAGAGAATCAGAATCCCTGGAATCCATGTTATCAGTTTGATATTTTTTCAGCTACACCATACTAGACTGAGAGCTTTGTAAGAAAAGGTTTTAATACTTTAAAATTTTCTGTACCTTTTTCATATCTGCTGTGGTACTACTAAGAATAACCAATCCAGTGTATCCTAGTCCAATGAAGAATAAGTAACAGATGAGGAAATACGGTAGATCATTTGGTTTACAAGTAGATTCCCAGGGAGTTTCCAGTAAGTGCTTTCTTTGTCATTATTTTAAAGGACTGATAATCTTTAGAGAAATCTGTTCAACTATGGGAAGACAAAACCACACAACAGCTCCAACCTAATTCTTCCCTGATGGCAGGAACATAAAGACCTTACACTAGTTATTAGTCTGTGGTGTAGGCCTATGCCAGCACAACTCAGATCTGCTGGCTTTGCTCTTGAAAGATCAGTTCTCATGGCCAGGAGCTGCTTTTGCCAGTGTCTGGTCATGACACACCAGGGTAATAGGGACCCTATGTGACTTTGTGACCCTCAGTGAAGACAACAATCATCATACAATGGATAATTTAAAAAGTCAGTTGTCATATAACCTCACCAGGATCAGACCTTGCACAGCATTAATCTCCCTTTGATCCCCAAATAGCATCTCTTCTTGCCATTATTTTCTTTCCTAAACAGTTCTTTCTCTCATGTAAATTCTTGTCTTCATGAAATTTCTCAAATCCTTTGGCTCATCTTCTAGAATGAGCCACTGGGTGAACCTAAAGGGATCTTAGTTTGCATTCTAGGTTATTCTTTTCCACCAGGACATATCCTTGACTCAGGAGAACCACTCTGTTCTGTACCAGACAAGCAGCATTTCCCCTCAACTCGGACTCCAATTGTCCAAATTAAAAAAACAAAACAAAACAAAACAAAACAAAACAGAGTTCCAGTCAAGGTGGAGACATATGTAGAAATGCCTCACTTCCTCGCACAACCAAAAGAAGGATAACTATAGGAGATCATTCTGCATGGCGTGGGCCCAGCTCCCACTCGGAAAGGCCAGTGGAAAGCAAAGTCCGGTACACAGGACCCACGCCCACGGATAGGTTCTCCCGTGGGAAATCAGACCTGTGTTGTACCTAGGCCGTTGTATCTAGGCAGCTTTGAGGCTTGCTCTTTGCTAAAACTCCGTCAACCTGAACTGAGACAGCCAACTGTTTACTGTGTATCTTTAAAGTAACTTCCTAAAACCTATGCTAAACCTTCCAAGGATGAGTGGAACCAGTTCAACCACTTTTCCCTTTACATTGGCAAATATCCTTCTTTTTTTGATGTAATTAGCAACATCCTCTCCTTTGTTTTCTGTAAAAGGTAACCACTTAAAGCGAACCTGTGCATAGCAAATGAGGACCATTCTTAATGTAATGTGCCCAGAAAAGCAATAAAAGCCTGTCAGGGCACTCTTGAGAGAGTGGCCAAGGTGCTCTGAGGTGCTCTCCAGCACTCTCCCCTTGAGAGAGTGGCCGTGCTGTCCCTTTTCCTCCACAGGACTTGGTAGTCCCTGTAAATTTGTCTTGTCTGAGCCGGGGTCTGCATCAGATAACAACCAATCTAAAAACAATACACAACCAGAAGTGGCAGAAAATCAAACTGCATGGGACTCCAACAACCAAGGAATTAAAGATATTACCCAGACTGGTAGGAGTCGGGCAACCAAGCAGAGAGGATGTGCCGACAAGGCAGGGCTAGCTGAACAGGAAACTTAAGACTCAAAGCTAGCAGTTAAACTACTGTGCCGGTTCCCATGGCAGGAGAAAATCCCAGTCTCACATGACAGTTTGTTGGAAAGCGGAGCTAGAGTGGAGCAAGAGAGCTGCATTGTTCCCTCTCTGATCCCTCCCCCACAGAGAGTGTCACAAGGCAACAAAGAGGGTTGGTTGCCTCGCCTGGGTGAATACCTAAGGCCCCGCCCCCCTTACAACGTAGTAAGTGCACTGAGACAAAGAAATATGGCCCAAATTAAAGAACTGATCAAAATTCCAGAAAAAGATCTAAGCAACAAAGAGATAGCCAACCTATCCGATGCAGAGTTTGAAACACTGGTAGTCAGATGCTCACAGAACTAATTCAGCTTGGGCACAAAAGGAAGGAACAAACGAAGGCTATACGAAGTGAAATAAAGCAAAATATACAGGAAACCAACAGTGAAAGGAAGGAAACTGGGACTCAAAACAATGATTTGGAACAAAAGGAAGAAATAAACATCCAACTGGAACAGAATGAAGAAACAAGAATTCAAAAAAATGAGAGGCTTAGGAACCTCTTCAACAACTTTAAGCACTCTAACAACGGAATCATAAGGGTGCCAGAAGGAGAAGAACAAGAGCAAGATGTTGAACATGTATTTGAGCAAATAACGAAGGATAACTTCCACAATCTGGCAAAGGAAATAGACTTTCAGGAAGTCCAGGAAGCCCAGAGAGTCCCAAAGAAATTGGACCCAAAGAGGAACACACCAAGGCGCATCATTAAGTTACCCAAGATTAAAGATAAGGAGAGAATTTTAAAAGCAGCAAGAAGAAAGGACACAGTTACCTATAAAGGAGTTCCCATAAGACAACCAGCTGATTTCTCAAAAGAAACCTTATAGGTAAGAAGGAGCTGGAAAAAAGTACTCCAAGTCACAAAAGGCAAGGACCTACATCCAAGATTACTCTATCCAGCAAAGCTATCATGTAGAATGGAAGGGCAGATAAAGTGCTGCCCAGATAAGGTCAAGTTAAAGGAATTCATCATCACCAAGCCCTTATTATATGAAATGTTAAAGGGACTTGTTTAAGAAATAGAAGATCAGAAACTATGAAGAGTAAGATAACAACGAACTCACAACTATCAACAACGGAACCTAAAAAAAAAAAAAAAAACAACCCAAAAACTAAGCAAACAACTAAACAGGCACAGAATCAGAGAAATGGACATCACATGGAAGGTTTTTAGTAGGGAAGGGGAATGGAAGAATGATGGGGTGGAGGTACAGGGAATAAGAAGCATAATTGGTAGGCATAAAATAACATGGGAAGAGGTTAAAAATGGTATAGGAAACAGAATTCAAAGAATTTACACGCAAGCCCATGGATATGAACTGGGGAGGGGGGTAGTGGAGGGGTGGGGGAGTGCAGGGCAGAGGAGGGATAAAGGGGAAAACATTGGGAAAATTGTAATAGCATAATAAATAAAACATACTTAAAAACAAACAAACAAACAAACAAACAAACAGCACAAGAAAACTCCCCCACAACCAAGTCATCTCTTTTTCCCATATATCTTTCCTCCTGCCATCTTCACAAATAATAGGGAGGGTAAAGACTTTATGTTGGGACAGCCTTTGGACTTGTACCCAGGCCCTGCTACTAAACTCAGGTAAATCACTGGAAATGGGAATGGGGCCACACTTAGTTTAACAGGGGTGAAGTCAAGATTAAATTAGGTAAAGTTTACTTAACTCTTATCATAGTATGTGTACATAGAATGTGTAGCTGTTCTACAAAATAATTTCTCTCAAAAATAATATATACACTTCAAAGCACTTTTCCAGCTGTGGATGCACGTACCACCCTTTCTCTGCCACTGTAAAGATTTTTAAGTGTGAAAGGCTGGTAAGTCTTCCTCTAAGAAATGGTTCTAGAGACAGAAATCCTTCACATTAGCTTCCTGAAGTTAACTACGCTGTATAGCAGCAATAGCAGCACTAAAGATCCTCATGGACACAACTGCCATTTTTCTACATATTTTGGTATGACAGAATTTTGGTTTTGCAGATATTTCTTTTAAAAGAGGATGATGCCTTTAAGAGGCCACCAGACTTCAACTGTACAATGTGCACGGCACTATATACACACTCACCAGATACAATGGGCTCCAATAGAACTAACATATTCTTAATTTAATATATAGCACAATCTGAAATGTTCTGCTCTAGGTTCAAAATTATCATTTTTGAATATTCAAATGTCTCTTATGCCCTGAAATCACACTTACTTAACATATAATTGAGCACCACTAACTGTAGGCAGTGCAACTTTTCTGCAACTCAGGAAAAGGAGCTACAAGTGATTTAGATTTTTGAAAACAAAACATCTATTTTTATAAGCCAACCTGGCAGCAACAGACAGAAATCTTAGCCCAGTGGTTCTCAGAGTGTGGTTCAGAGACTCCCAAGGGTCCTCAATACCCTTTCAGGAGGGGTCTACAAGGCCATACCTGCTTCCATAATCATTTTATTTTCCATAACAATTCTAAGACATTACTAGCCTTTTATTTTCAAAAGACTACATGACATCACTGCTTTGACAGCTAATAAAATGTTTGTATATTCTTGTGTTTTAAACATTTCTTAGTTTTAACTTCTGGTAAGGGACATATTTATAGATACAACTGACATAAGCAAAAGTTCCTTGGGGTTCATAATAATTTTAAAAGAGTGTAAGGGATGCTCTGACCAAAAAGCTTGAGAACTGCTACCCTAGGTAATGCCAAATATTTTACTGTGCAAGTTTGCTTCATTATAGGAAGAGACATTCTTTAGAAGGCTTAAATTCTTTCTCAGCAAAACTTCTGAAA
Organism: Micronycteris hirsuta; assembly: GCA_004026765.1. NCBI lineage: Eukaryota > Metazoa > Chordata > Mammalia > Chiroptera > Phyllostomidae > Micronycteris > Micronycteris hirsuta. Next base: position 16,256 of record PVJI01012342.1, on the reverse strand, counting down.
GGAAACACGAAAAGCAGCCTCGGCTTCAATTGCAGGTTAAGAAAACATTCTGGAAAAAAAAGCATTTCAAACTTAATAAGCACTAGAATAACTTTCAAGAAGTGGGCTTAAGGTATTTCAACCACAGACTATAGATCTTGCTTCCTTCCATTTATTGTGGTCATTCAAAATGTCTCATAATAAATGTGCCCTTTAGATGTCACACAACTTTTCCACAAAAACAACAAACAACTCTAACCAAATCTTCAGCAAGCAAAAGACCTATGATAAGGATTTAGTCTGAATAGCATTGTATTTTAGGGTCACTGTCTATCACCCCTACATCTTCATTGTCCATTTTCCTTCTAGTCCAGGAACTAAACACCTTCCTCCACAATGTCCTATCTGGTCATTTTTCACCTTTCCTCTAGTGATCTTATATGATATTACTGAAGCCATAGGTCCAAAAAAGAAAGTTTAATGCTTATTTCTCTGCTTGAAACCTTTGCCACCACCTATGGCTTACAGAAGTGAATCCTAACTTCCTAGCTCAATCTAATTCAGATCCTCACAATTTAGTCTCACCATTCTTCACCAGCTCACCTTTCCTCAACTCACCACCCCAGGCTGCTTCAGAGTTCTAGCTCAAGCCACACCAAGACTTTATCTTTTCAAAAGATACTTTACCACTCACTTTCTGCTGATCCCTAAGCTTCTTTCTTCACCTGCAGAACCCACACCTACTTTAAAACCCAGCTCAAACACCACGATTTTCCCAATTTCTCCTGCTAAGTAATAATTTGTAGCCAGATCTGCGGAGCTTCCCATACTTCTACTACTAATGTTCTATATTATAATATCACCCTGTTTATCTGTCTCTACCTACTCAATTATGAACATCTCTGAGGCAGTATTGACCTTTTAATTTTATGCTATACTTCCCAAACTTGCTTCAAAATAATTGCTTGTTTCCTAACAGTAGCTTACTTGATGCTGGCTGCAAGGATGTATGTCCCCTGTATAAGGTGGTGCAGACAGCAGATGCTGCATCAGCATGTAACATCACATTGCATTATAATGCTGTACACTTAACAGTCTCTCTGGGCCTCAGAAGTGAGGGACTTCGTATAACTTATCTTTTCTACTACCATCCCCCAGCAAAAAGGCTAGGTCATAAAAGGGTATCAGTGAATATATCCAACCCAGAGATAGAAGAGCTCCCAGTTTAAAAGAGGGGAAAAAAGTAAGAAGATTCACAGGTAATAGAATGCTTCCTGTAAGGATGCACTGTGTTGAATGTTCTACATTCTCATAACTTTTTGAAGCTATTGAAGGAACCAAAGTCTAAAGGTCCAACAGTGAAAAGAAAGCTCAAGCAAGTGGAGTTTAACCCAAGTCTATGCTTTTTGCACTAATCCACACTGCCCACCCAATGAATCTTAAGAAGGGAAATGAACTGAAGCCAACAAAAGCAAGGAAAACAGAAGCTGTAGCAAATGAGGACTAAAAACATGTCTCTGAATCTGCCAATCAAGGTGTTTCTCTTCTGCTCCTTCACTGGATTATACATACGCCCATTACTCACCCACCTCTGCTCCTACCTGAAATATCCCAACTACTTTAACATATGCCAGCTACACTCACAACCATACAGGTATGAAAAGCAGCAGGCTTTGACCTTCTGTTCCACAGTGCCTTTTTTTTTAAAAACCAGCTAGGTCCAAGGAACTAGGACAAAATTCTTTAGAAGTCTAAGTCCAGAAATGCTCTTGGTTTTTTGTTTCCCCGAAGTAAAAAAAGATCTACGGGTAGGAACAATTGACTTCTCAAAGCTTACTTTACCTTAGAAAAACCACATTATCACAAGAGTAAGTACTGTGGCATCAAGTGGGAGTCTCACACTATCAGCAAGTTCTTCAATTACAAAGATATACCTAAATCCTAGGCTTATACAAAGGGATATTGGATACACTGGGATGGTGGTATAGTACATACATGCAGACATCTGCCATCGTTCAGATACCAGAAGTTTTCAAGTTGGTAACCCACTCAATTAAGGATCTGCCTTTGGTATCCAACTAAGCCAATTTCATGCCCTGTAATACATCTGCAACAAGGTTAAGGATATTATTATGTTCCAGAAATGACTTTGAAATGTCTTTAAAAAGGACTTTTCCCTCTTAAACTAAGTTGCTACAAGTTTACTTTCTTCAAAAGTTTCCTGAAACTTGCAAAGATAAAACAGATTTCTCTAATGCTTTTTTAGAATTCTGAAAATAAATTTTAAAAACATTTAATTTTTAACTACAATACTTTCAGAGTTGCAAACACAGAACAGAGTTCCTGTATACCCCCTCACCCAGTTTCTAATGTTAACATCTCATATAAACATAGTATAATTATCAAAACCAGAAAATTAACACTGGTTTAGTTTACAATACTGTTAACTAAACTGAACACTTTAAAAAAAATTCTCATCAGTTTCCCTATGAATGGCCTTTCTGTTCCAGCATTCTGTCTAGGTTCCCACATCACACTCTGTCCTCATTTTTTGTTTCCTGTCTACAATCCCTCCTCAGTCTGTCTTTAACAGCCTGGACACTTAAAAAAAAAATTCTCACCTGAGGACATGCTTAGAGAGGGTAAGGGGGTGGGGGCGGGGAGAGAGAAAGAGAGAGAGAGATCATCTGTTGACTCTTGTTGGTGCCTCAATGGGGGACCAAACCCACAACCGAAGCATGTGCCCTGACTGGGAATCGAACCCACAACCTTACACTTCACAGGACAGTACCCCAACCAACTAAACCAACCTAGCCACACAGGCCAGGGCATATCTGATGTTTTCTTATGGTCAGAATTAGGTTACACATTTTAACAATAACACATTAAAGATGTATGTCCTCCTAGGTATTTTTCACAAACCACATTATCACAAGAGTAAGCGCTGTGGCATCAAGTGGGATATGATTATCAAGAGGTTCCTGATGTTTCTGTATCTTATTACTGGTGATGTTAAACATGATCACTTGGCTATGGTGGTGTCTGTCAGGTTTCATTTTAAAGTTACTATTCTTTAAATAAACATCTCAGAAGAGATTCTTAGAGACCACATGTATAAATATGCTGTTTTCCCTCAACTGTCCACTCACTAACTTTAGCATCCAAATGTGGATTCTACAAAAATTACTGTTGTTTTTTGTTTTGTTTTGGCCTAATTGCGATTTTCTAGTTCTTCCTTTCCATCTCCATTTGCTATTTGAAAATTCTTCTGTAAGAGCTGTCTCTGCTCTCATATTTACTTACTCATATAATTATTTATGTATATAAATTCATGATTATTTTACCCTATAAATTAATACCCAGTGCTACTGAAATAGGGTAGGTCAGACCAGAGATTACTGGAGAATGGGGAAGACCCCAGTCCAGAGGAACCACAATTTGGCACAAGAGGCTATTCTCCCTCCTGCCAGGAGAAGGCAGAGGGGAGGGGAAAGCTGCCCAGGCAGTAGATTAAAGTTGCCTGCCTTCTCTAAAAAGAGGAACCATTGGAGCAGAAAGTTTGCTGGAGGCAAACTGTAAACAAAAGCAGCTCCCCCTTACTAATACACATGGCGGCTGGAAGAGGGGCAAAGGCAAATTTAGCCAACACTGGCCCTTACTGGTTGAAAAGGTGGATATTCCCCCTGGCTTCTGGAGCACATGGAATTCTGGGAGAGGACTTGGGTAGAGGCTCCCTATCTTGGCTTCTTGGGCTCTTGCTTTGCCCTGCAGGGGAACATGGACAGGGGCGCTCGTGGTACCCGCAGGTGCTAGGCCCACATGGGGCTTAGGCCCCGCACGACTGGAAGCCACCTCCCAGGAGGCAGGGTCCCACACTGGAATACATGCCTCACTAGGCCTCGGCCTTTGAGATGCTACGCCCCAGTGCAGCATGGCACATGGGTCCCGGATAACGACCAAGCTGCTGCTTCAAGAGAGTGGTAACTCTGAAACCCACAAATGCATACCCCAGAAAGGATGGAGACCTGTCTGCATAGCTGGATTAAGCTCCAGAAGGACAGATAAACAATAATAGGGAACCTCTAAGTGTGGCTTTGCTTATCAATCTTTTTGGGAATAACAGATTCTGTATCTTGCAGTAGAGAAAGGTTCAGTCAGAGCAGTAATGCTTCCAGGCCCCTCAAATTGGAAACTCTGTTAATAAAAACCTATTTTCTTCCACACAAATCTTTGTATTATGTGTACGCATGGCAACAAGTGGCCAAACCCCATGCTGCCTGGTTACACTACCATTATTTATTTTGTGGCTCAAGTTGCTGCACTGGAGCTGCCACCATGACCTCTTCCTCCAGGTTGAGGTCTTTGAATAGGTCTCAATCCTTTTTTTAGCCCTAGAATTGAAATGGTTTTAAGAACAAATAATGCTCTTTAGGCTATTTTACATTCCTAAGCACTGTACTAGAAGAAACTCATTATAGACCAGCTATAAAAAGAATAAAATACTCTAACTTGTCAGTTGTGCAGTGATAAATCCTTACATCCTATCCCAATTAGCTTTATATTCCAGACAGCATAACCATTAAGAAAAGCTGGGTGAGCATAGAAGGACCCAAGTTGCTTGTGGGTAGCTGGGGAAGTGTGGAGATCGGAGCAAGTGCCATAGTTCGCTCAGGTCCCACCCCCACAGGCAGTGTCACAACACAATGATGTGGGTTACCCCGCCCTGGTGAACACCTAAGGCTCCGCCCCTTAAAGTAAGTGGCACACAGAGGGAAAAAAAATGGCCCAAATGAAAGAACAGATCAAAGCTCCAGAAAAAATACAACTAAGCCACAAAGACATAGCCAACCCACAGTTCAAAACACTGGTAATCAGGAAGCTCACAGGATTGGTTGAAATTTGTTCACAATTAGATGAACAAATGAAGGATACGCTAAAGGAAATGAGGGGAAATGTGCAGGGAACCAATAGGGATGAGAAGGAAACTGGAACTCAAATCAACGGAGTGGATCAGAAGGAATTAAAAAACATTCAACCAGAAAAGAATGAAGAAATAAGAATTCAAAAAAACGAGGAGGCATAGGAACCTCCAGGACATTTTTAAACGTCCCAACATCCAAGTCATAGGGGTGCCAGAAGGAAAAGAGGAAGACCAAGGGATTGAAAATTTGAAAAAATCATGAAGGAAAACTTCCCCACTCTGGCGAAGGAAACAGACATGCAAGTCCAGGATGCTCAGAGAGTCCCAAAGAAGTTGGACCCAAAGAGGAACACACCAAGGCACATCATAATTACATTACCCAAGATTAAAATTAAGGAGAGAATCTTAGAAGCAGCAAGAGAAAAGGAGACAGTTACCCACAAAGGAATTCCCATAAGACTATCAGCTGATTTCTCAAAAGAGACCTTTGAGGCAAGAAGGGGCTGGAGAGAAGTATTCCAAGTCATGAAAGGCAAGGACCTCCATCCAAGAATACTCTATCCAGCTAAACTCTCATTTAGAATGGAAGGGCAGATAAAGTGCTTCTCAGATAAGGTCAAGTTCAAGGAGTTCATCATCACCCAGCCTTTATTATATGAAATGTTAAAGGGATTTATATAAGGCATGGAGGGATATCAACAGGGGAGTGGTAGGGGGAGAGAGGGAGAAAAGGTGCAGAGAATAAGTAGCATAAATGGCAGTTAGAAAACAGACGAGGTTAAGAATAGTATAGGAAATGTAGAAGACAAAGAACTTATGTTTATGACCTATGGACAAAAACTAAAGGGCAGGGAATGGGGGGTGGGGGTGGAGGGGAAGAAAGGGGGGGGGATGGGACAACTGTAATAGCATAATCAATACAATATATTAAAAAAGAAAAAGAAAAAAGAAAAGCTGGGTGGTGTCTAACAAGGTGGGAGCTCTGGATCTCATAATGAGTACATTTTTTTCCAGCATGTATTCACTAACCTAATGCCTCAAAAGAAAACTGCTGTGTTCTAAAGACATACTTGATCCTCACATACACAGTCAGAGGTAAAAATTCCAGGAGGAATGCTGATAGATGTCGGTTACACAAAGTGGTCTTATATATATTTTCTGGTATTCTGAGGAAGGAAAGAAAAGATTTCAAACTCTGTAACAATCTGGAGGCATTTTGCCCAGGAAAAGGGGCACCAGAGCCGAAATATGTTCCAAAGAAGACTATACCCTGTAGCGGGGGAAAGAAACTTTCCTTCTGACTTTAGCCCTTGCCACAGCTCTAAAAAGAACTAAAAGCTAGCAGTACCTCTAAAATCACTCACTGCTTGCTTATAGCTGCAGGCTCTCCCCCATCCACACACACAAATGAACCAAGAAGGCTAGAAAGAGTAATGAGTGCTGAGGTTTGCTGACTTGGTCAACTTTTGTATAGAATAAATTTTAATGAGGTACAATTTAGAGAAAACAAAATGCACACAGTTTTAACAGTACAGTTTACATTTTGACACATGTATATAGCAGTGTAATCACAATACCCAATCAAGGTTCCTTTGTGTCCCTATTCCCAGCTTCAGAAAGCCACCAATTTGTTTTGTCACTACGGATTACATTACACTTTCCCTGGAGTTCCACATAAATGTAATTATATGGCATATGATTTTCATTTGTGATTACTTTCACTGAGCAAAATATTTCTGAGATTCATCTGTGTTGCTGTGTGTTTTATTTACCCACTCTCCTATTGATGGACATTTGGGCTGTTTCCAGTTTTCAGCCATCATGAATAAAGCTGTTTTGAACATTCATTTAAATCTTTGTGTGGATATGTTTTCATTTCTCTTGGCTAAAATACCTATGGCAAGTGTATATTTAACTTCAAAAGAAACTGCCCGATTCGTGATTGTACCATCTAACTTTCCTCCAGCCAAGTGTGGGACTTCCAACTGTTCCGCATCCTCAACAACACTTGGTAGGGTCAGTGTTTTTACTTTTTAAGCCATTCCAGTGGGTATATAGTAAAATCTCAATGTGTTATTATAACTTGCAATTTCCCAATGAATAATAATGTTGAGACAACTTTTTGCTGATGACTTTTACAGTATTTGCATAGATCAACAACCTTGCCAATATGTTAACTATCAAAACTGGATAATGGGAAGGGAGACTATTGTCTCTACTTTTGTGTTTAAATTGTGTCCATTTCAAAAAGTTAAAAATACATAGCCCAGAAGTCATACCCAGATACTGTCTCAATGTCTTAACTGTGGTACAAGGACTCAGGAAAAAGAGAATGAAAGTAAAAACACAACTACTTGTCTAATCCAGGTACAATAATGAAATAAGGCTTTTTAGACTGTGATCTAAACAGCTTTTCAAAAACTTACTATCAACTGTTAAAAATTATCCAACTGACCCAAATGATCAAGGTTTTAAAACATCAGTACGTAAAAGTGACAAAATAGAAAGGACAGCTGGAGGGCTATGTAGCACTATGGATGAGAGAATGAAAATCTGAAGGGGTTCAGCAAACTCTAATAATGAATTTGAGATCAGACTATTGGTTTACAGAGGATAGCAATATTTATGGAGATAATCTGCTTGCTGTATTTCTTTAGCTGACGTAACTGGTCTTGTGAAGAGTGACAGGTGTTAAGAAAGCGAAATTTTAGACCTAGTTCTTACCAATTTGCAGAACAACCTATAACAAAAAATCAGTATTCAGCCTCAGTTGTCCCAACTGTTACAAGTGAGAGAATACCTGTCCTATATATCTCTCAATATGGTTGAGGATAAAATGTTGGAACTAGCCAAATAAACACTTGGGGGGCAAAGTCTAGAAGTGTCATTTTGGTTTTCATACTCACACATATACAAATTCATAAAGTAAACTCAAGTTTTAAAAACTTTCATTTTAGTAAACACAAAAGAGTATTTTTCCAAGCTTTATACCAATATATGTCTCAGAGCACTGATAGACACTACATAAATACTCTTAACAAGAAAAAATGACAAGCATAATTGGCATCCTACATTTATTGAGCACGACTGGTGATTCATGAGTGTATTTCCCAAAAAAGTAAATCTGTCCAGTGCCAAATAGTTTTTATAAATTGTTTTTTAAAAATGGTATTCTATGTTCCTCATATTACTGAACAGCACATGGACAACAGTTTAGCCTTTTGATTCATTCCTTTAGTCTGCTATTCCAGTGAGATTCCCTGGAGAGGGATGCAGAGCTGCTCCAGTCCTCTCTAGGCCATGCCATCAGCTCTATGGTATGGACTAATGATACTGTCGTGTAGTCAAGCCATTTCCCTAGGAGCTGTTCATTGTTTCTGCTGTTAATGTAAGTGCCATCCACACCCACACTCAGCCCAAATTCTGGGAGACTGAAATGTACTTGAAATAATATGCTAGAACTGAGAATATAATTGTTTCAAAATAAGATTACAATGCATTCAATTTCTGACCACTAATTCAGCATCTCCTCCAAGTGTCCTTAAAGAAAATGTTTTTGTAATTGAGTTATTACGTATTAAACCAATCAATCACAAAAACACATTTAAAACTTCCTCCTATACTTAACTGTTCTCAATAAGCAAGCTACAGTCATGTTATCGCAGTATGTATGCACATCCCAAACTTAAATCCAGTAAGGAAAACTTCAAGAAGACACAAACATCAATAACTATATTCATTCTGTAAGTATGAAATACTATGGGAATGACAATACAGCAATTCAAGACCAAAAATCTCCCCTTCAAACGGCAGCTAGGAGATATATTTTTGATTGATAGGGATATGGGTGAAGGCATAGCAGTCTAACCATTAAAATTTTAATCATAGAAGAGGTGTCAAATGACCCATCATCTCCTGAAAAAAAATCAGCAAATTCAATTCCTCATTTTTACAAAAACACAAAACTCTGAATATTATCATTTTATTTGTTGTGAATAATAACAGAATTAGTTTCATTCAACTTTTTCAGCTACTTTAGAACTCTGATGATTAGATGCTGGCAAAGCTGAATAAATTATCTCATAGAGTTGAAAAATATAAACACGTTAAGAATTGAGACGTGATAAAGAGAGTAAGTAGTTTAACTGTGGGGGAGGTACAGCATAGAGCAATCCCCCCAATCTTAATTTGTTGATTTTTGAGTAGTTATCATTGGTCCAAGATCCACAGGCTGCAATGACTAGTCTGCACAAACGGGGCTGACAGCCAAGCTTCCATGCAGCACCTAAGCTCCTGAAAAGCCCATCTGTGGATCAATAGCATCTTGCTGGAAGCCCCAATTCTGTACTACTGAGAGAGGAAATCAACAGTCCTTTAAAAAAAAAACCAGGTGCCTGTCTCTGGCTTGTGCTTATCAGGGAGGATGTAATTTCAAATCTATACACATTCAGGGGTCTCCTAAATGCAGAAGTGACTCCCTACAAGGTGCTGTAAGAAAATGAAAATAGGTAAGACAGGGACCATAATGAACCACAACAGGATAAATACCAAAAAAGTACAAAGTATATCAGAGTTTCATGCAAAGAGGAAAACAGGTCCAGTTACTGTGATGAAAAATAAAGGGGGGAAGAAGGCCTCCTGTCTAGGAGGCTTCCAATGGACTAGAAGGAATAAACGAGATCTTGAAACCTTTCAAAGATCTAGCTTGGCCTTGTAGTCATAATGCGATTTTACACAAAACCTAGAGCAGTTGTCAAGTAGTGCTCGGCAATGTCCAAATTCTTGAAGAAATAAACTTGAGAAACCTACCTACCTTACAGTATTCCCTGTAAGGTTCAAAACAGGCAGTGAATATTAAAGACCTAAAGACTTATGTTGTTAAATACGTTGAACTTTGTCTTTACCCAGTGCTCCCACATTTATTTGATCACATAATCTTCTTTGGTTTTGCTTGTTTCCCCTGTTTATATGCATTGAATTTCTAACTTTTATAGGGTTTTATTTTGGTGTTCCATCTGTTTCACTACTGAACTAAAGTATGAAAACTGGTGTTTTTTCTTTTGAGGAGAGTGAGATGAAGGTGGCATTCTCTCTGTTAACCTAAAGGAAGTTGTAGTTCATGTTTTCCTATTTTCTAGTAATAAAAGTTAATTCAAAAATGTGGGTACGTGATGAAAAGTCTGAGTTACTAACCAACAGGGTAATGAGTTCACACATTTTACACATTACAATTCCAAGGGCAATCTTACTGCAGCTGCATTATAAATGCTGTCCAAGAAAGCTAATACTGGTATCCTCATTTTTTAAAGTTTTTTTTTTTTTTGTATATGCCACTTGCTTTTACCAAAGACCTCCATTAGTATTTCAGAAGAAATCCCAAGAGGACTTTCACTTTTATGAAGAATAAATAACGTTCAGTGTTTGTTTTACCACAGCCATTACAGAGGCAGTGAGCACCACATACCCCTGGCAGCGAGAGGGGCCCTGCCAAGCTCCTTCCCTGGGAACTACACTCAGCATAGCATCTCAGCATCCAGATGCCACGGCTTTGAATTGTGTGAGCATCTGTGCTTTATCTCCATTTATTTTGTGCATCCTTAGCAACACTGTCCTTAAGGTATCACAAAGCCTAAGACAGCTTAGCTTATAAGGGTGTTATGCTTGGTGTAAAACTACATGTAATTAAGTGTTTTGATCTTGGTGTATAAAATACATCGTGTGTGCTTAAAGTTGTAAGCATCCACCATTCACACTATTAATATGCAGAGAGAAATAATCTTGAAAGCTGGTGAAATTACTGTTGATTCTGCTGACAGGAAAGTGGTCTCTTTTACTTCACACCCAGTAATGGAGAAAATAGAAAGTGTTACTTGACTGGGTTGATGGGTGTACAAAAAGTGGTGTTTTGAAAAATTACTGCTCGAAAAATTTTTTCATATAAGCTAATGGTAACTGCTTCTTTATTTTATGCCTTTCAACTTAAGAAAGGTTTAATAGGAACATTCTACTTTCAGATAGTGGGAGAAACTCCTACCGAGATAGAATATCTGCAGAGACTGAGGGAGTATGATGGATACTTTCTCCCTTACACTTAGTTTCAAAGTAACTTTTTCAGTTGGTGTTGGTGGTATAGTGGGGAGCCTCCGTTCCAAAGTAATTTTTCATGATAATGAAAATTTTCTTTTATTTTACAGGTGAGTAAACTGCATTTGAGAGAATGAGCAATTTCCCCCAAAATCTGGGTTTAATATGCCTCCACACAGTAACAACCAGGTAAGTGGCTAACCAAGATTCCTAAAAATTTTTCCCCCAGTTTGTAAGAGAAGGGTCAGTGGATAACTAAAACTCTTACTCCTCTACTCCAGGGCCCAACTGATGTCATGTTTTCCTACTCTTACCAAGTGTCAAAGAAATTTTGTACTGCCAGTTTATGACATCAAGTGAAATATCAACAATGTTAGTATGTGTCACCATTTCAGAAAGGTTAAACTATGGGAGAACTGGGCCTGGCTGGTGTGGCTTAGCAGACTGAGTGCCAGCCTGTGAACCAGAGGGTTGCTGGTTTGATTCCCAGTCAGGGCACATACCTGGGTTGAGGGCCAGGTTCCCAGTAGGGGGCGCTCAAGAGGCAACCACACATTGATGTTACCCTCCCTTTCTTTCTCCTTTCCTTCACCTCTCTAAAAATAATAGTACCTTAAAAAGAATCTAAAAACTAAAAAATATGGGAGCCTGATGTACCAGAGCAAGCAAAACAAGGTGTGATATGATATACTCCTATGATCACTGCATACTTGTCTGGAGTAGCTATTACTACAATAAAAAGATAGCAGTACCTAAAAATAAAACTGAATTAATTTTAAAATACTCTATTATTATAACATAAGATTTGATCTCCACTCCCCTACTTATTCCAAAACAGTTATCTTTCATTAACATTTATCCTAAAGCTTTAGGGAGGTAGCTGACATTATCTACCAATAGATCTGCCATATATCTACCAATTACCTTAAAAAAAGTCCTTAAAAAAGTAAAAACTTTAAACGTGATCCAGGAAAAGTACTATCCATAAAATGCTGTGCATTCTGTTCTGTTGTTTTGAGGCTCAAGGAGACATAGGAAGCAAAAACATGGGTTAGTGGAAGAAATTATGGGACATCTACAATAATAAATTTTCCCACAAAAATACTAGACTTGTGTCCCTGAAACATATTTATTCACTGTTTAAGTGCTGAAGAAATTTAAAGAAAGTATCTGTATCTAAATTCTTCAGTAGTTTTTAACATGGGTGGGTGGGGTCTTTCTTGGAAGCTTTTGTGAGTGTGATAAAAATTATTAACCTAATCAGGAAAAAAGTGTACACCCAAGAATAAATGTCTGCATGCAATCTCAGAAAATTTGTAGATCCCATGGTTATGACTGGTTCAGGAAATACCGGTTCATATAAAAACAAACAAGAACAACAGGGATGGATGGCTAAAATCCCATCTGTAACTTCCAGAATCTCAGGATGTTTCTGTTCAAGCTGTCTCATTCTTCTGTTATCAACTATACAAACTGAAGATTCAGCATTTAAGTTGTAAGTTGGGTTATACCTCGAAGAGTATCCAAAAATTTGGTTGAATTAAAATGGCCACACACAAATGCCATTCTACTTTTTCCTCCATAAATATAGTCACCTACATTTTTTCCATTAAGGTGCTATTTAATATCCACATCCAAGATCATTACATTTTTCTCCATTCTAGCCTCATCAGTGTTTATTACAAGGGAATTAACACAGAATTTATATTAACTTGCCTACTCTTTTTAAATAGAGTTTTGGCTTGTGTACTTTATGGGATTGGCCAAAAAGTTCATTAGGTTAAGCAAAACCACCTTTTTCATTTTCACTAATGACTTTATTGAACAATGTATTCACCATTTTGTTCGACTATCTTCTGCCATCTTTCAGGCAACTTCATAATTCCACTTCCCAAAACTTTTTATCATTCTAAAAAAGTTTAATCTTTATCGTATTTTCCACCAATTACCATTTAGCCCCCTTATACAACCCCTCTCCTAAATTTTTTTTTAATCTTTTGAGCAAAGAACTGTTCTAGGTGCCTTTTGCAGTCTTCCAGGAATTGACATTTCTTCCATTAAGAGAATTTTGTAAAGACTGAAATAAATGAAAATACGAAGATGCAATGTTTGGTAAATACAGTGGATGAATTGGAACTTGCCAGCCAAGCTGTAACAGTTTTTGCCTGGTCCTTAAAAAAAACATGCGGTCTTGCATTATCCTGATGGATGATTATGTGTTTTCTGTTAACTAATTCTGGGTGCTTTTTGTCAAGTGCTGCTTTCAGCTGGTCTAACTCGGAGCAACACTTGTTGGAATTCATCGTTTGCTTTTCCAGAAAGAGATCATAAAAGAAGGAGGTGGGATAGGAAGGGACCTCCTTCCAATCCCACCATATACATGTCACCTTTTTTGGACAAAGACCGGCCTTCAGTGTGGTTGGTGGTGGTTCATTTTGCTTGTACCACAATCTCTTCTGTTTCACAGTATTGTAATGTATCCACTTTTCATCGCCCATCACAATTTGTTTTAAAAACAGAACATTTTCATTACGTTTAAGTAGAGAACTGCATGGAGAGATGTGGCCAAGAAGTTTTTTTCCCCACTTATGTGGAACCCAAACATCAAAGTGATTAACATAATCAAGCTGGTGCAAATGATTTTTCATGCTTGATTTAGCTATTTTTGAGTATGTCGGCTACCTCCCACATAGTATAACATTGATTGTTCTCAATAAATGTCTTGATTTGATCACTATTAATTACAACTGGCCTACCCGACCATGGAGCATCATCGTCCTGTGAGACATCTCCAGCATGAAACTTCATAAACCACTTTTGACATGTTCGACCAGTCACAGACCCTTCTCCATATACTGTACAAATCTTTTTTTGTGTGTTTCAGTTGTGTTTTTGCCTTTCTTGACATAATGGAGCATAATATGTCAAAAATGTTTCTTTTTTCTTCTACCTTCAATATTATAATGGCTCCACAAAAAGTCACCAATTTTGGTAAGTTTTTCTTTAATGTACACTGGTATGACAGCTGTCACAATACAATCTAACAATTGTTTGAATGAGGTTAAAGACAACTAAGCGCTACTAAAGCCATCTTACAAGAAAAAATGAACTTTTTGGCCAACCCAGTATTTTGTGATCAAGAACAGTTTTCACATTCTTTTAAAAAATCTGAGATTCTGGAAAATATAATTTCAAACCTTAAGATTACCAATGTCTAGTATTACAGGATTGAGAGATGTGTTTCTCTTCTCCTGTGACACCTCAAACAATAGCTCTGAATTCAAAATCTGCATTTTAAAGTCCACTCAAAAAATATTTTTAAATATGTTCCAAAAGGAGGAAATAAGTCTTTATAATACAAAGATTTGGTCAATCTCCCTCATAGCTAAATCCATTGTGCCCAACCTGAAAACATGATTGACTATTAAGAGAGTCTGGTGACCTCAAGCGGACCCTGGAGTGATCTGATGAGGGAAAACTAAAATGGGGTGGTTTGGGTAAGATGAATTCCACAGGTTTGTGTAGTGAAGCAATCCATATAAAATTCATGCATGTATACACACATGTGTGTTTGTGTGTAATGAAATAATCCCAGTTGAGGGCAAAGGCAGCTCCCAAAAGCAGAGATGTGGCCTCTCCTGGAGGCCTCCAAATGAATCTCAACGGCAGCTGCCCTTTCCCACCAATCAGCCTTCCTTTCATAGAAAACCATACTCCAGCGTCACCCTGCCTCAACCTCATCTCAGACACACCAGCAGCACATACTCTTTTGGACAGACACATACATACATCTGCCCGCAACCCTCAAGTTCACCCTACACAAGCATTTGAGGAATGTGTTTCCTCAAATGCATAGTTTCTTCACATACACATACTCTGACACCAATAAAATATACACACAGATGTACCACCCAAATAAACCAGGACTCTAACTTCCACTCAAAGGATACATACTCAAACAACTTCATTCTATCACTTATCTAGAAAAGTTGCCAACATTTAATATACTTTATGTAACCCAATCACACAAGAACAGACTCCATTCACACCTCCCAAAGCATGTGCAACCCCCTGCTTCTACCACTATCACCACTGAAAGAGATCATGATGGTTTTAAAATCTGTTCAAATTCTTTGATACTTCCAACTTCAAAAAACAGACAAAAAACAAACCTAGGGAGCCTAAGTTTCTTCTTGACTGTGAACTCCACACACTTAATAACATACATCTAACAAACAGAATATGACTTAAGCACTGCGGCTTCTTCCTTGCTCTCCTTTGGACCACTGAGGGAAGCCAGGAGTCATGCCCCAAGGACACTTACAAAGCCTAAAGAAGAGGTTCATATGGTGAGCAACTAAGACCTCCTCCCTTGCCTGCCCCCAGCCAGCAAGGAACGCAAGGTCTTTATCAAAATCACATAAGTCACCTTGAAAAGTGCATCTTCCAGCTGCAGTTAAGCCTTCAGGTGACTGCAACCCCATCCAACATCTTGCTACAACATCATTAGGAACCTTGAGCACAAACCACTTGTAAATTCTTAACTCTTAAAAGAGTGAGAATTGGATAAAGGTGGTCAAAAGGCACAAACTTTCAGTTGTAAAACTTAGTAATTACTGGGGATGTGATGTAAAACATGATGATTATGTAAAACATTGCTGAATGATATATTTGAAAGTAAATCCTAAATGGTCTCATCACAAAGAAACTTTTTTTGGCAGGAGGACTAAATGAAGTGATGGACAAATGTTAACTAAACTTACTGTGGTAATAATCTTGCAATGTAGTTAAGGCATGTCATGCTATATACCTTAAACTTATAGAGTGCTATTTCTCAACTGTCTCTCAATAAAACTGAAAGAAAAAAAAGGTGTGAAATATTTGTTTTAAGTTGCTATTTTGGGGATATGTTACAAAGCAACAGTTAACTCATAATAGACACAAACCTTCCACATTACCTAAACATACATCAATTTTTAAATAAAATATAGGAACATACTTAGAAAAGAAAATGCATACTCCAGTTTATGATACATTTACTATTTTCTACAAAGCATTCTGATCAGATACACACTCTAGAGGGAATAATGGTTTATTTGAGAAATCCAGAAGTAAAACAATTAATGCAAGTAACCCAGCCAGCCCTGAGATCATACTCAATTCTTAAGACATGAAATCAAATACTGTCAATATTTATTATACAGCACTCTGTTAGACCAAGGGTCAGCAAACTATTTTGGCTTTGTAGGCCAAGAAGCAAAATCAAAATGAT